>JAVSCE010016544.1:0-30996 GCA_032199065.1 Smutsia gigantea
CCCCCAACATTAATATCTGCTAATCATAATGCCCCTTTTTCCCTCTTATCCTCCCTTCCTGCCCCTTTTCCCCAGTCCCTTTCCCTTTGGTAACTATTAGTCCGTTCTTGGGTTCTGTGAGTCTGCTGCTGTTTTGTTCCTTCAGTTTTTTTCTTTGTTCTTATACTCCACATATGAGTGAAATCATTTTGATACTTGTCTTTTTCGGCTTGGCTTATTTCACTGAGCATAATACCCTCTAGCTCCATCCATGTTGTTGCAAATGGTAGGATTTGTTTTCTTCTTATGGCTGAATAATGTTCCATTGTGTATATGTACCACATCTTCTTTATCCATTCATCTACTGATGGATACTTAGGTTGCTTCCATTTCTTGGCTATTGTAAATAGTGCTGCAATAAACATAGGGTGCATCTGTCTTTTTCAAATTGGGCTGCTGCATTCTTAGGGTAAATTCCTAGGGGTGGAATTCCTGGGTCAAATGGTATTTCTATTTTGAGTTTTTTAAGGAACCTCCATACTGCTTTCCACAATGGTTGAACTAATTTGCATTCCCACCAGCAGTGTAGGAGGGTTCCCTTTCTCCACATCCTCGCCAACATTTGTGGTTGTTTGTGTTTTACATGTTGGCCATCCTCACTGGTGTGAAGTGATAATCTCATTGCAGTTTTAATCTGCATTTCTCTGATGATTAGCGATGTGGAGCATCTTTTCATGTGCCTGTTGGCCATCTGAATTTCTTCTTTGGAGAAGTGTCTGTTCATGTCCTCTGCCCATTTCTTAATTGGATTATTTGCTTTTTGTTTGTTAAGGTGCATGAGTTCTTTATATATTTTAGATGTCAACCCTTTATCAGATATGTCATTTATGAATATATTCTCCCATACTGTAGGATGTCTTTTGTTCTACTGATGGTGTCCTTTGCTGTACAGAAGCTTTTCAGCTTGATATAGTCCCACTTGTTCATTTTTGCTTTTGTTTCCCTTGCCAGGGAGATATGTTCATGAAGAAGTTGCTCATGTTTATGTCCAAGAGATTTTTGCCTATGTTTTTCTCTAAGAGTTTTATGGTTTCATGTCTTACATTCAGGTCTTTGATCCACCTTGAGTTTACCTTTGTGTATGGGGCTAGACAGTAGTCCAGTTTCATTCTCTTACATGTAGCTGTCCAGTTTTTCCAACACCAGCTGCTGAAGAGGCTGTCATGTCCCCATTGTATATCCAAGGCTCCTTTATCAAGTATTAATTGACTGTATATGTTGGGTTAATGTTTGGATTTTCTATTCTGTTCCACTGGTCTGTGGGTCTGTTTTGTGCCAATACCAAATTGTCTTGATTACTGTGGCTTTGTAGTAGAGCTTGAAGTCAGGGAGTGTAATTCCCCCTGTTTTATTCCTCCTTCTCAGGATTGCTTTGGCTATTCGGGGTCTTTTGTGGTTCCATATGAATTTTAGAATTATTTGTTCCAGTTCATTGAAGAAAGCTGTTGGTAGTTTGATAGGGATTGCATTGAATCTGTAGATTGCTTTAGGTAGTATAGCCATTTTGACAATATTTATTCTTCCTAGCCAAGAGCATGGGATGCATTTCCATTTGTTAGTGTCCTCTTTAATTTCTCTTAGGAGTGTCTTGTAGTTTTCAGAGTACAGGTCTTTCACTTCCTTCGTTAGGTTTATTCCTAGGTATTTTATTCTTTTTGATGCAATTGTGAATGGAATTGTTTTTCTGATTTCTCTTTGTTAGTTCATCATTAGTGTATAGGAAAGCAACAGATTTGTGTGTGTTAATTTTGTATCCTGCAACTTTGCTGAATTCAGATATTAGTTCTAGTAGTTTTGGAATGGAATCTTTAGGGTTTTTTATGTACAGTATCATGTCATCTGCAAATAGTGACAATTTGACTTCTTCTTTACCAATCTGGATGCCTTGTATGTCTTTGTTTTGTCTGATTGCTGTGGCTAGGACCTCCAGTACTATGTTGAATAACAGTGGAGAGAGTGGGCATCCTTGTCTTGTTCCGATCTTAGATGAAAAGCTTTCAGCGTCTCGCCGTTAAGTATGATGTTAGCTGTGGGTTTGTCATATATAGCCTTTATGATGTTGAGGTACTTGCCCTCTATACCCATTTTGTTGAGAGTGAATTTTAGTTTCTTTAATCCAAAAAAAAGAAAATGAAAAACACCTTATTTCAATATTCAGTTACATTAAACAATCTGCACTTCGAAACAGAACAAATGGAGTATTTTCTTTTTTCCTTTCAAGTAGGTGTTTTGGTTCTTTAAAAATAAAAAGAGAGAGAACATTATAAGCAAAAAGCCTGCTTGTTTGTAAATGTTAATTGTTTTGAAACTTGAACTTAAAGGAGAATTATCAGAGTGAACTGAGCTCCTCCTAGTTGCACGGTTTTTCTCCTTTTGTGTTGCATCACTAATAAGCAAGTGCGTAGACAGCCCTCGGTTCACATACACCTGGTACTGGGAAAACTGCCCACAGGGAACAGACTGACTTCAGGTCATAAGCTGCTGGAGCCCTTCCACCCCGGCTGTCTCTGCCTTCACCTCTTTTTCACCCCTTCACTTGTCCAAACTTCACAAATGCCTGGAGTTTCCTAGGACAGGCCATAGCCTTTGCCCTCATGCACTTCTCATTCTAGCCAAGGGAGAAAAGCAATAAACATGTAAGTAATTCATTTCACATCAGAAGTGATAGGTAAAGAACAAAATGGGTGATACATAGCTGAGATGTTCAGGGAAGGCCTCTTATTCTTTCATATTCTTATGTTCTGATTACATCACTCTGCCTTGTGTTAATACACATAATGTAAAAGTGCCTCTAAAACTTGAGGTCTAAATCTAGCCAAATATAAGGCTATGCTTGCATTTCCCAATGAAAAGATTCTCCAAAACAGTTTTTTTGTTGAACTTAAATAAATAAACTTTTAGGATAAACTCATTCTGTAGAACAGTGTGTCCTCTCATGCATCTTGGACATTGTCTTTATCGTTAGAGTCTTCTTAAGCCCTGTGACGAGTTTTTCAAAGTGTGCCATTCTCACTTCTAAATTGTTTGAGACACATGCTTCTCTAAATCTGTATACGTATCCAGAATTATTTTTGATTGAGGCCATTTCAGTATAATTTCTTCACCAAACACATTTCCTTAAGGTAATGACTTAAGTCTTCAAATTAAAGTACTACTACTTATTCTTTTCAAAGAGGGTAATTTCGGGGGGGAAAAAATCCAAGCACATGCGGTATCTTAAAACTATTAAATATTCTTTTTACAGGTGTAACTTGATTTCAGTTTTTATGTAATACTGATATTGCTTACTCCCATGACAAATTCCCAGCTGTCCATGCAGTTTGAAAAATGGCAGATTGTGGAGGAACAAAATTATTCTTTAAAGACAAACCTTTTTTAAGTTAATTCTGATGACTACAAGTCTAAGAGCAGTGATTGCAGATCCTGGTTAACAGCTGCTCATGAAAAGAAACTGAAAAGGTAGAAGGCCTTGATCAATAATGTAATGTGGAAATAAGGTTATTGAAAACTCACTAGAGATTAAGACAATAGTTTGTAAGGATATAAATCCTTCTCATTTCTTGGGATGTAAGCTCTGCTGCCTGTTTTGTTATCATTTAATCTCTGAATCTATAACCACTAAAAAAATCCATCTGGTATTCATAGGAAGTCTCCTTTGAAATAGCCTTTGGAACCCCTAATCTCAAAATACCCAGCATTCTAATTTGTTGTCATGGGAAACTGTGTTTATTTTAGTATTTGTAACTCCTTTCCTTTTTAAAGTCTATTTTCCTGTATTAGGTAAGAATAATTTAGATCTGTGACAGATTCATCTCTTTTTTTTAAATGTGAGAATCTGTTTTGAGAAACCTAGTAAGTTGAGCATGTTCAGTTAAGGATTGTATTTACATTCAGTCAGCAATTACTGAACCTCTGACTTGTGCTAAAACTATACTATTCTGTTTGTGTGTGCATCAACTAATCTTTATATCGGCCCTATAAAAGGAAATATTATTTCATAAATGCATTCATTCAGGAGGCCCTTCAAGATATTTTTGCAGCTCCAGTAATCTTTGTGAACATCAGTTAATGATTTCCAGTATTGTTGGTTTGAAAAGAATGTAAGTCTGTCTCAAATCTCTCCCCTTTGATATGTCATTTTTTTAAAATTCCAGACATCAACTTGTAAACCTGATACCTAATCCTTTCTTTTGAAATTTGAATATAGAACGTGCAAAAAGCAATACAGTAATTTGAGATTTTTGCATGCTTGATTAAGCAACAGTTGCTCTATGTGGATACAAATAATCCTAGTCTAGTCTTTTGGCTAGAATTATTTTAGTTATATTAAGAATGAAATGCACTTTTCATATTGGGAGTTATGCTAAATCCAATTTAATTACTGATTCCTGACCAAGGTGCTTTGAAACCATGTCTGAACATTCATGAAAACATCACTTTCCTCCAAATTGGCTGTCCCCACTTTATTGCTTCAAATGCTGTCCTGAAGCCTATCCTCCATATCCTTTAGGAGAGTCAGGCTCTCTACTTTCCTTCTTCCCTCCTCATTATTTTCAAAACTATCCCAAGGCCATTCACTTTTCCTAGAACTACAGCTACATTCTTATCATTTTTTTATAAGGCAGCTATACAAAGTAATGTTTCAAGTATACCATGTATTAAAAGTGTACACACAGAGACAAATTCAAGATGATGGCATGAGGTGAGACAGAGAGCTCCTCCCAAAACCACAAACAGTACAAAAATATAGTTAATTAATACAACTAACCTTAAAACAGCAACAAGAAAGAAGGCTGAACCAGACTGCATACACACCTCATGAACAGAGCAGACCTCATGAAACACAGTAACGTACGAAAGCCTTAATCTTGCGGGACCCAATACCTTCCTCCACCCCAGCTCACCAGTGGAAGGAAGAGAAAGAGTGGGGGAGCGGGTGGAAGCCTGGGACGGCTGAACACCTAGCCCTGGACATCTGCTTTGTGAGAAGAATCCTATAGTGTGTGGTGCTCTGGACGTGGGGGAGCTCGGACATGCGGAGTGCTTGAGAAATTGACATTCCAGCCATTTGTGGAGGAGGGGATCCACACCCAGCCACTCAGTGTCAGAGGAAAGGCAGGCAGTCTGAGAGGCTGTACAGCAGCGAGAGGGCTGTTGAAGGGGTGGGGTTTGGACGGAGCTGGCTGTGTGGGAGAAGGGAGAGCTGGGCAAGGTTCTCGGGGCGCTAGACGGTATTATGCTCAGTAAAATAAGCCAGGCAGAGAAAGACAAGTATCAAATGATTCCACCCATCTGTGGAGTATAAGAACAAAGCAAAAACTGAAGGAACAAAACAACAGCAGACTTACATAGAACCCAAGAAAGGACTGACAGTTACCAAAGGGAAAGGAACTGGAAAAGATCAGTGTGAAGGGAGGGATAAGTGGGAAAAAGGGGTATTACGATTAGCACACATAATGTAGTGGGAGGTTGGATATAGGGAAGGCAGTGTAACAGAGAAGACAAGTAGTGATTGTATAGCATCTTACTATGCTGATGGACAATGACTGTAGTGGGGTATGTGGTGGGAACTTGATAATAGGGGAAGTCTAGTAACTATGATATTGCTCATATAATTGTACATTAATAATAGCAAAATAAAAAATAAAAAAACCACATACAGTATGAAAATATAGTTAATACAACTAAACCTAAAAGAGCAACAGTAAAAAAGGCTGTACCAGACTGCATAGACCTGGAGAACAGAACAGACTCCCCAAAACAGTAATGTACCAAAGCCTTGATCTGTTGGGACCCAAGCCCTTTGCCCACCCCAGCGCATCAGCGGAAGGAAGAGAAACGGGAGAGGGTGGAAGCCTAGAACTTCTGAACACCCAGCCCTGGAGATCGGCTTTGGAGCACAACCCTGCATTGTGTGGTGCTCTGGAGGTTGGTGGGGTTGGGGAGCTGGGACAGGCAGAGTGTTTGAGAGACTGAGATTCCGATCATTTGTCGAGGATGCGGATCCACATCCGGCCACGCTGGGACAAAGGAAAGGCAGGCGGTCTGAAAGGCTTCCTAGCAGCTAGAGGGCTGCTGAAGGGGCGAGGTTTGCACGGAGCTTGCTGCGCAGGAGAAGGGATAGGTGGAAAAGGTTGTCTGGGCGTGGTCTGCCCAGCAGGTTGAGAACTTTGAGGAGCTTCAGGAGCTCCATCCCCCTGACTGACTATACTCACCTCCAAGCCCCCCACCCCCCACTGTGACACACTACCGGCCAGCAAACCAGCAGTCACTGCACTGGTGTCAGGCCAGCCAGAGGGAGGCCCCGCCTGTATCAGCTAGAGAAGCAAAGCACACTTACATCTGTGTGCTCAGCCCACTGACTCTGACACTGGAGAGAGGCACTGCAGCACAGAAGCAGGAAACAGCTCTTTCCTCCCACCAGGCAACAGTGCCACTCCCCTGTCGCCTACATCCTCACTCCAGGAGCTGAGCAGCTCCACAGACTAGAGCTTCTGGGCACCAGAGGACACCACAGAAATATGAAACATCAAAGGAACCTGCTCCAGACCAAAATTTCAAAATGCCAGAAAAAAGGCAAAATGAAACTAAACTCACCAATCTTCCTGAGAGTTCAAAATAAAAATAATAAACCTGTTCATGAAGATACAGGAAAATATTCAAGAACTCAGGAACAGACGGAGATTCAATCATTAAGAAATGCCATATCTGAAATGAAACATACAGTGGAGGGATTTAAAAGCAGACTGGATGTAGTAGAAGAGATGGTAAATGGAATAGAAATTAGAGAAGAGGAATACGAAAAGCAGAGGCCGAGAGAGAAAAAAGGATCTCTAAGAATGAAAGAATATTGAGAGAATGTGTGACCAATCCAAATGGGACAATATTCGCGTTATACGAGTACCAGAGGAAGAAAAAGAGAGAAAAAGGGTTAGGAAGTGTCATTGAGGAGGTAACTGCAGAAAAATTCCCCAATCTGGGGAAGGAGATAGTCTGTCAGGCCATGGAGGTGCACAGATCTCCCAGCACAAGGGACCCAAGGAAGACAACACCAAGACACATAATAATTAAAATGGCAAAGATCAAAGATAAGGACAGAATATGAAAGGCAGCCAAAGAGAGAAAATATATCACCTACAAAGGAAAATTCATCAGACTATCATCAGACTTCTCAACAGAAATCCTACAGGCCAGAAGAGAATGGCATGATATATTTAACGTAATGAAACAGAAGGGCCTTGAACCAAGAATATTGTATCCAGCACGATTATCATTTAAATTTGAGGGAGGGATTAAACAATTTCCAGACAAGCGAAAGCTGTGGGAATTACACCACCTCCTCAGGATATCCTAAAGGTACTGCTTTAGATGGAAGCACTCCTGAGGCTAAAAAGAGGTCACCAGAGAAAATAAAATCATAGCAAAGAAAGCAGACCATCCAAATACTAACTAAAGGCAAAGAATAAAACACCTAGTATATAAAGAATGGAGGAGGAAGAATAAGAAGGGAGAGAAATAAAGAATCATCAGACGGTGTTTACAATAACTTAACAAGAAAGTTAAGTTAAACTGATAGGTAGTAAAGGAGCAACCCTTGAACCTTTGGTAACCATGATTCTAAAGCCAGCAATGGCAATAAGTACATATCTTTTGATAATCACCCTAAATGTAAATGGACTGAATGCACCAATCAAAAGACACAGAGTTACTGAATGGATAAAAAAGCAAGACCCATCTATATGCTGCTTACAAGAGACTCACCTCAAACCCAAAGATATACACAGACTAAAGGTGAAAGGATGGAAAAAGATATTTCATGCAAAAAATAAGGAGAAAAAAGCAGGTGTTGCAGTACTTGTATCAGACAAAATAGACTTCAAAACGAAGAAAGTAGCAAGAGATAAAGAAGGACATTACATAATGATAAAGGGGTCAGTCCAACAAGAGGATATAATCATTTAAAATATATATGTACCCAACACAGGAGCACCAGCATACGTGAAACAAATACTAATAGAATTAAAGGAGGAAATAGAAACAATGCAGTCATTTTAGGAGACTTCAAACACACCACTCACTCCAAAGAACAGATCAACCAGACAGAAAATAAGTAAAGACACAGAGGCACTGAACAACACACTAGAACAGATGGACCTAACAGACATTTACAGAACTCTGCACCCAAAAGCAACAGGATACACATTCTTCTCAAGTGCACATGGAACATTTTCCAGAATAGACCACATACTAGGCCACAAAAAGAAACTCAGTAAATTCAAAAATATTGAAACCCTACCAACCAACTTCTCAGATCACAAAGGTTTAAAACTAGAAATAGATTTTAGAAATCAAAAAGGCTCACAAATACATGGAGACTTAACAACACTCTCCTAATTAATCAATGGGTTAACGACCAAACCAACATAGAAATCAAAGAATATATGGAGACTAATGACAATAACAACACAAAGCCACAACTTCTGTGGGACACAGCAAAGGCAGTTTTAGAGGAAAGTATATTGCAATCCAGGCCTATTTAAAGAAGGAAGAACATTCCCAAATGAATAGTCTAAAGACACAGTTACTGAATTTGGAAAAAGAAGAACAAATGAGGCCCATAGTCACCAGAAGGAGGGACATAATAAAGATCAGAGAAGAAATAAAATTGAGAACAATAAAACAATAGAAAAAAATCAATGAAACCAAGAGTTGGTTATTTGAAAAAATAAACAAAATAGATAAACCCCTACCTAGTCTTATTAAGACAAAAAGAGAATCTACACACATAAACAGAATCAGAAATGCGAAAGGAAAAATAACAATGGACTCACAGAAATACAAAGAATCATAAGAGAATATTATGAGAATCTATATGCTAACAAGCTGGAAAACGTAGAAGAAATAGACAACTTCTTAGAAAAATACAACCTTCCAAGACTGAGCAAGCAAGAAACAGAAAAACTAAACAGACAAATCAACAGCAATGAAATTGAATCAGTAATCAAAAAACTACCCAAGAACAAAACCCCCAGGCCAGAAGGATTCACGTTTGAATTCTACCGGACATACACAGAAAAAATAACACCCTTTCTCCTTAACGTTTTCCAAAAAATAGAAGAGGAGGGAATACTTCCAAACTCATTCTATGAAGCCAGCATCACTCTAATACCAAAACCGAGCAAAGACCTCACCAAAAAAGAAAATTACAGACCAATATCCCTGATGAACGTAGATGCAAAAATACTCAACAAAATATTAGCAAACCGAATTCAAAAATACATCAAGAGGATGATACACCATGATCAAGTGGGTTCATCCCAGGGATGCAAGGATGGTACAAGATTCGAAAATCCATCAACATCATCCACCACATCAACAAAAAGAACAAAAACCACATGATCATTTCCATTGATGCTGAAAAAGCATTTAACAAAATTCAGCATCCATTCCTGATTAAAACTCAACAAAATGGGTATAGACAGCAAGTACCTCAACATCATAAAGGCCATATATGACAAACCCACAGCTAACATCATACTTAACAGCGAGACACTGAAAGCTTTTCATCTAAGATCGGGAACAAGACAGGGATGCCCACTCTCTCCACTGTTATTCAACATAGTACTGGAGGTCCTAGCCACAGCAATCAGACAAAACAAAGACATACAAGGCATCCAGATTGGTAAAGAAGAAGTCAAATTGTCACTATTTGCAGATGACATGATACTGTACATAAAAAACCCTAAAGACTCCTTTCCAAAACTACTAGAACTAATATCTGAATTCAGCAAAGTTGCAGGATACAAAATTAACACACACAAATCTGTTGCTTTCCTATACACTAATGATGAACTAACAGAAAGAGAAATCAGAAAAACAATTCCATTCACAATTGCATCAAAAAGAATAAAATACCTAGGAATAAACCTAACGAAGGAAGTGAAAGACCTGTACTCTGAAAACTACAAGACACTCCTAAGAGAAATTAAAGAAGACACTAACAAATGGAAAAGCATCCCATGCTCTTGGCTAGGAAGAATCAATATTGTCAAAATGGCTATACTACCTAAAGCAATCTACAGATTCAATGCAATCCCTATCAAACTACCAACAGCTTTCTTCAATGAACTGGAACAAATAATTCTAAAATTCATATGGAACCACAAAAGACCCCGAATAGCCAAAGCAATCCTGAGAAGGAGGAATAAAACGGGGAATTACACTCCCTGACTTCAAGCTCTACTACAAAGCCACAGTAATTAAGACAATTTGGTATTGGCACAAAAACAGACCCACAGACCAGTGGAACAGAATAGAAAATCCAAACATTAAACCAAACATATACAGTCAATTAATATTTGATAAAGGAGCCTTGGATATACAATGGGGAGATGACAGCCTCTTCAGCAGCTGGTGTTGGAAAAACTGGACAGCTACATGTAAGAGAATGAAACTGGACTACTGTCTAGCCCCATTCACAAAGGTAAACTCAGGGTGGATCAAAGACTTGAATGTAAGTCATGAAACCATAAAACTCTTAGAAAAAAACATAGGCAAAAATCTCTTGGACATAAACATGAGCAACTTCTTCATGAACATATCTCCCCGGGCAAGGGAAACAAAAGCAAAAATGAACAAGTGGGACTATATCAAGCTGAAAAGCTTCTGTACAGCAAAGGACACCATCAGTAGAACAAAAAGACTTCCTACAGTATGGGAGAATATATTCATAAAAAAACGTATCTGATAAAGGGTTGACATCCAAAATATATAAAGAATTCAAGCACCTTAACAAAAGAAAGCAACTAATCCAATTAAGAAATGGGCAGAGGACATGAATAGACACTTCTCTAAAGGAGAAATTCAGATGGCCAACAGGCACATGAAAAGATGCTCCACATCGCTAATCATCAGAGAAATGCAGATTAAAACCACAATGAGATATCACCTCACACCAGTGAGGATGGCCAACATCCAAAACACAAACAACAACAAATGTTGGCGAGGATGTGGAGAAAAGGGAACCCTCCTACACTGCTGGTGGGACTGCAAATTAGTTCAACCATTGTGGAAAGCAGTATGGAGGTTCCTCAAAAAACTCAAAATAGAAATACCATTTGACCCAGGAATTCCACTCCTAGGAATTTACCCTAAGAATGCAGCAGCCCAATTTGAAAAAGACAGATGCACCCCTATGTTTATTGCAGCACTATTTACAATAGCCAAGAAATGGAAGCAACCTAAGTGTCCATCAGTAGATGAATGGATAAAGAAGATGTGGTACATATACACAATGGAATATTATTCAGCCATAAGAAGAAAACAAATCCTACCATTTGCAACAACATGGATGGAGCTAGAGGGTATTATGATCAGTGAAATAAGCCAAGCCGAAAAAGACAAGTATCAAATGATTTCACTCAAATGTGGAGTATAAGAACAAAGACAAAATACTGAAGGAAGAAAACAGCAGCAACCTCACAGAACCCAAGAACGGACTAATAGTTACCAAAGGGAAAGGGACTGGGGAAAATGGGTGGGATGGGAGGGAGAAGAGGGAAAAAGGGGCATTACGATTAGCAGATGTAATGTTTGAGGGGCACGGGGGGGCTGTACAACTCAGAGAAGCCAAGTAGTGATTTTATAGCATCTCACTATGCTGATGGACAGTGACTGTAATGGGGTTGGTGGGGGGGACCTTATGAAGGGGTAGTTTAATAACCATGATATTGCACATGAAATTGTAGATTAATGATACCAAAATTAATTATATCAAAATAAATTAGATTAAAAAAATTATAGTAATACCTACTCGTAGCACCTAACACCTACTAGGGGTATAGTGAGGGGAATAAATGATGTAATCTATGTATTTAAGATACTGCCAGACATACTAAATACTCTTCTTATCACAAAAAAATTAAAACCTTTTGGATGACAAGAATCTTACAAATATAAAATCCAAGTAGCACAGTGTGTAAAATACATGAAATGTGTATATCAAGTGGCCTATGAATCAATAATTGAAAAACAATAAAATATTTCAATTCACACATACAATCTAAATGCAAAAAAATAGTGTGAAAAATTGCTGAACTTCACTATCTGTCAAAAATTACATGATTTTTCACCTGTCATTAAAACAAAACTTAAATGAATAGTATCTGGATGTTATTGGTTATGCTTGTGTTTTAATGTAACAAAACCCCCAAATGTAGTTTAAACAAATAGGTTTTTTCCACTTATAATTACGTCTGGAGAGCTAGGCTGCCCAGAGTTGTTATTCTGTTTCACATTGCCATTAGGATCCTAAATTGCTTTTTTTCTTTTTTCTTAGCCATCCCTAATGTGTGGCCTTTTGCCTCTTGCTTTTTTTCCTGGTGGCCTCAAAATGGCTGTTCCATCTCCAGCAATGAGTTCCAGGCAGGAGCATTTTGAGTTTACTCCCTTTAACAAGCTTTTCTGTAGAGCTGGTTTTTAATCCTCTGTGTGTGTTTCCTCATTGGCAAAATAGAGGGAAATAATAGCACCCTGTCATACTATTAAATAAGATATATGGAAAACAGCCTTATAGGAAGCACTGAAAACATTCTTTTTTGCTATACTACACGACTTGACTAAACTTTTTAGAAGCAACTATTTTCATAAACTCACCTCCCTACCCCCCAACACTGGAAACATTCTCTCCCATTGATTCCAAACATATTTGCTTCTATTTCAAGGACCTCCCTCTCTAACCACTATCTCTAGATCCCTTTTCTCCTCAAGGCAGATTTTCTGTTCTCAATCCTTATTCTCTAGGGGCACAGAAAACACCATTCTCGTTTTCGGAGCTTCCCAGATTGAGCTGAAATTCAGCCTCTTCTTAACCTTTATAGACTAACCGCCTCAAAGACGGTCAGAGATGGCAACATCTAATGCAATTATACAGATGCCCCTTCTCCTCAGTATTGTTTAATCTCCTTTTCATGTTTTGTTCTTCAACTGGCTTACTACTGTCAAGTCAGTTGAGAGCTGGAGCTCTTCCGTCTTATCCCCACCACACAACCTATTCGTGTTGACAGCAGTACGTATAGCTTTCCAAACACCATGGCCTTTCACACACTTGTCATCTGCCACACACCCTGAAACTGCCTTAGAACTCTTCTCCTGTCGAGTGCAAGGTTTTACCTGGGGAGAAGGTTCAAATCTCAGGTCAAATGCCACCTCTCTGAAGTTTTCTATAACTGTTGCCTAAAAAGGAAATGTAGTTACTATGTTGCTCCCATCCTGTACTATCAGAACCTGAAAAGGTAGGTTTTACTGAGCCATTGTAACAGATGAGGAGTCTGGGGCTTGGAGAGATTGCGTGATAGCTAGGAAGTTGGCAAAGCCACGATTGCAACCCTTGCCTTCTGATACAGGATGTTGTTTCCCACTGGGGTTCAGTGGCAGTGGTATATTACCGCCAAAAGAGAGAGTATGATTGTTCAGCATGTGCTCTACAAGGGATCGGGCAGTTAGTAGTTGCTCAATAAATATTTGTTGACTGAACAAATCATTAGAACTCGGCAAACATTGCAGTAAAATGAACGCTGGGGCTGAAAGGAACACATATTGATATGCAGGACAATCATCTTTCTCATGCTGAAAGGGAAGATTCGAGATGTTAGGGCCCCACGATTAGTTAGTAGCAGAAATAAGGCTAGAACGAATTTTATTCACTTATAAATACTGAATGCTTGCTGTGGGGGAGTGCTAAACTCTGGGGAAACAATGTCCTAGAGGAAAGGCACAGGCTTCCCAATTCCCTCTCCGAAGCGCTGGAAAAGCACTGCAGGAGATTAAGGTGCGGATAGAGTTTCCAGAAGAAAGGATGTGAGGGAAGAATCAGGAAAGCTGGGTCCGGACCAAGTGCGGAAAGCGGGTAGAGAGTGAAGATGGAGAAAGCGGTGGGACCCTCGGGCCTCTCGGACCGTTTCTCCTCCGAGCTACACGGGGGCGCTCCATCCGCCGTCACGTCCCCGGCTCGCCTTTCCCCGGCGGAAATGCCCTGGCGATGACGGAAACCCGGAGGGAGGGAAGAAAGCGAGCGAGAGACAAGGAGCAAGAGTCAAGGGGCGAGAGACTCGGGAGTGGCCGGCGGGAGCTGCGCCGAAGACCCGCGCCGGGCTCCCCGCAGCCTCCGCGAGTCCCTCACCGACTCCGGGCTCTGCAGCCGGGCGGGGGTCTCCTCGGGGCCCTCGGGCGGGGCGAGGGGCCCGCGGCCTCGCTCCCGGCTTCTTCCTCTGCCGCTGGGCGCCGGCGGCGGCGGCGGCGGGGGAGGCGGGGAGCCGTGCCCGGGGCCGGACTGGGTGGGAGTGAGGGTAGGGGTGGGGGCGGGGAGGGGGGCGGGCGGCGCAGGCGGCGACCGGGCCGCCATGGACGTCAAGGTGTTCACCAAGGAGCTGGACCAGTGGGTCGAGCAGCTGAACGAATGTAAGCAGCTCAACGAGAACCAAGTGCGGACGCTGTGCGAAAAGGTGAGCGAGGAGAGGAGGTGCGGGCCCGCCTCCGGGGCCGTCCGCCCGTGACCGCGTCGCAGGGCCGGGGCCGCCTCCTGCTCCGCGTCCCCCTGGCGGCGGGCCGGGCCGGCCTCCCCGGGCTCCTCTGTCTCGTTACGGGCCCCGGGGTGGACGGGCTGGGGGCCTGCCGCGGACTTGTAGGCTCGGCCCCTCGGACTGCCGGCGAATCAGTCTGATGCAGCCGCTCGTTTGGAAATGCACCGAAAGTAAACCTGGGTGCTATTAATATTAACGGACTTGCTAGTAAACGGAGGACTTTTCTCAATGCAAATCAGGCCCTTGAATCACTCGAAGTGTGTCAAGCGTTTGTTTGTAGAGAGGTGGGTGTGATGGCAGACTGAGTTTTCTGAATAGAGGTTGACTTTGGAACAGGGGTGGCTGGTCTTCGCATTGAGTGGCTCGGAAGGGGAATGTTGATTTTCGGAAGCAAGACGGCAAGTCTTAAGCTCGGCGACGTGCTTCCTTGTAATGAAAAATGGGGTGTTTTTCGTACAGTGTTTATTCAGAAAGTTATTTCCATTCCTATTATATGTGAAGTTTTGTTTGACCTGTTATGTAGCCGGTTAACTGTTTACAGTCGCCCTTGACTGTGTGATCTCAACTTTATGAATTCTCTATCAGTTGTTTTCTTAACCAATGGAATTATTTTGGACTCTACGTCTTTAAAATCTGAAATTTTTCTCATTGATCTTCGTCTGGACTAGACAAATTTCATACGTATTTACATAAAAAGATCCCGTCTCAAGGCATGAGTTTATTCATTCAGTGCTGTTGGTTTTGCTGTGTTTTTAAGCCATAATCTATAAGACTTTCTCGGTCATTATGTTTGGAAGTCAGGATGCCTCAGAAATACACGGAAGAAGGGAAGATTTTGTCAGTATTAATAGGGTACTTTTACAGTTAAGCGACTTTGGGATGGTGGAGCAGTAGCTCACATTAACTTAGTGTTTCTCAAGTGTATTGTTGCCAGTGGCCTTCATATAGTAACTCTTCTGTTAACACAGAAGCATTTCTGTAAATAGAACTGCCAAGCAAATGGTAATTTTCTTTCCGAAATAACTGTTTAGTTATAGCTTCAAGTCTGTAATTCACTTTTCGTGCATGAGAACCTATAATTTCATGAGTCTTTAAAAAATTTACATTCTAAATCACCCCTTCTCAAGCTCTAGTGTCAATATGCGACTTTAAAATATCCAGCTTTGAAACTGGTTGAGTCAGTCAACCTCGCTGTGAACATTCAATGTAGACTTCGAGTTATGGATGTACTTGGTAGTTGAATTGGGTTTTCCTTTTGACTTTGATAATTTTAAGGTGTATTCCTAGAGATGAATATTGTATCAAACTCGAGTCTTAATCGGTTGAGAAAGGTTTTTATATTTGTCAAGAGAGCTCCTAAATAAACTCTCAATCCCCAGGACCTTATTTTTAATAATTAAGCTTATATTTTACCTACTTTTTCCTCTTTGAATATTGTAGTTATCCACTAACCATTAATGTTTAAGTGGAAATCCCCAGTCATGTATCTTTGGCAGCCTCCCCTGATATGGAGCTGCCAGTGGGGAAGTGTAATAGTGGTCCTTTCCCTGCGCTTTGAGCAGTGCTTAGTTTTGCAGTACAGCTGTGGTGTCCCTTTGTGGTGTGTCTAGTCTGTCTTCTAACCTTAGTCTACAGTCCCTTTCATGTCCCTATCCCATCCTCCTTCTTCCTAACATGTAGTGTTCACTTACAGTGAACTCTGCTCCTCAGCCTGAATTCAAAGCCTGGCTCCACAGCTTGATACCTGCCAGAGTGTTTGCACCTCTGATTCGGTATCTGTAAGACAGGGAGACAGTATTTGCTACTTTTTGGTGGGTTGTGAGTATCAAGATGCTACCTGTGTAAAGTCCTGACAAGAAGTAAGCACTCAATGAATGTTAAAGGAAGAAAAGCTCGGTTAATATAGCTATCTTTATCTCGTTTTAAATCTGCCACCCCATTTTCTTTTGGAAAAAGGTGCAAAATAATTAGATGTGTAGATATATCTTCTCTATGGAGATTGTACCTGAAAAGAGGTTTTATAGGTAGTGGCTATGGAACCCTGAAAAATATAGCGTCTGTATTTCTCATGGTCTCTGTTATCTGGAGCACAAAATTCTGGGATTAGTGGCAATTTTGTGAAGTAACTTGACTCCGCACTTGTTCTACTTAATACTTGCTCTGCCTTTCCAGGTCAAGAATGGCAGGCATATAGAAGGACTAGAAGAGACAAAAGTCAAACCTAATTATGTGACTAGATTTTAGTTTTCTCTTTTTATAACATGATTTTTTGGAGTCTATTGGAAATGTTACTCTATAGAAAGTTACATTATTTATAATGGTGATGATTTTTCCCTCAAAATAAAATTCCTGTTCTAAATAAGATTGCCTGAAAACTGAAGGAGTCAGCTAAAATTAATACCAGAGTGGTACTGGTTAAAGCCCTATTTTGAGGTAATGGCAAAAATAAAATCCATCTAATGCCAATTGGAGGTAACTACAAAAAAATCAGAATTTGAATGGAGTGGTATGTCTAGCGTTCAGGATTAATTTCTGCCTAGGAAAAAATTGTTTGCATAGAAGAGTAAAGCACATCTTCTGAGAAGACTAGGTTTAATATTAACTGAAATTAGCAGTCCAGCTTTTCAAGCTAATTGTAAAGTTGACTCCTCTTGTGTATAAAAGAAGCTGTTTCTGCGGTTCATTTCCCCACAGCCTTATAGCTTCAAGCCTGTAATTCACGTTTCACAACAGCAGTTTGCACAGTGATTTTGAGAGTGTGCCTGGATAGCCAGTCTGGTGCTATTCAAATTGTCCTGTGCCTACAACTGTATTTAACTCTTGGTAGAGTCTCAGGAAGAGAAATTTTTTAGGGTCTTTGACCTGATTCACTTTTATAGTGGGGAACCTTGGTGATGATACTCTAAGTAGGGAGGGAAAGTTAGCCTACTTAGGTGCTAGCAGAGCTTTTATCCTGATGGCTATGAAGTGCCTACTGAGAAAAATGTTGCGGCTTGTCTAGGAGTGTAAATATGTAAATTTTATGTTGGGCTAATGGATCTGTCTCTGGGTCCCTGCCTCAGCTTCGAAATAAGCAGAAGTATCTTAAGGCTATTACTAGCTTCATTAATGTGAAATAGCATGTTAAATTCCTAAATGCCTAAAACCACCCTGATAAAGATTAGATCCTGGTAAAAATGGATGATTTTTGTGAGTCGAGAAAAATATCTTGGATTACTTTTCTTTGATAAGTTGTACCTAAAAAATAGTGATCTTAACAGCCAAAAACCCTAACTGATAGTTTCATTTTAAATTTGCCAGAGCCAGGATTAGTACCAGCTTTTGTGGTCCATTGATATAGTCCAAAGTGCAGCAATGTAGAAAGCAACTCCTTTCTTTCTTACTGTAACAATGACATACTACAGTGAAAAATGAGGTTAAAACCCAGTTCTACTGACTGAACACCTTGTCATTTTCCATTTTTTCTAAGCCAGCTTCTTATGGCAGACAGATAAAGAAACTAAACCTGGCTAGATTACTACAAAGTAGACTTTTAAAAATAAAAACTTATGTTATATATGATCTGTAAAATCATATTTGTAGGTAGGTAAAATGAAGATATTTACATTATAAACTTTCTTTTCACACAGAGTAGTTTTATTTGTAGGATATGCCTTTTACTCTTATTTGAAGATCGTGCAGAAGTTTTTTCTTTCACAGTCTTTCTTCAGGATTTGCTACTCTGAAGGACTTGATAAATGAAGTTCTTTGTCAGAAGGAGAACAAATGCCAGAAATAGAAGATAAAAGTAATGCCAAAACAATCACTGTGTTTTAGACTATATAAACTATATATGTTTTCTGAATTTAGTTTTTCTAAACAGAATGGCATTAAAACCACCGATGTAATCTAATTTGTGTGAGAAATTTGAGTCTGCTTCAGATTAGATTGGGATTTTGAATTGTTTTGAACTGATTTCCTTATGTGTCCTTCATGTAAACGTAGTGAAACATAAGCCTAATCTTGGTCCTTTAAAATCACTTGCATGAAGAAATATCTCCTTCCCTGGTAACCCTTTACTAATGACCAAATGTTGTCATATACTTCCTGTACATTGCTTTTCAAGTTTAAATTTCCTTAGTGATCATATTAACCTGGGGAATGAAGTCTGTTCATTACATATTCAGTTTCCTTTCCAGAGAATGGGGGAGCTCAAGCTTAGACTTGGTTTATTGTCTCTAGTCAGAGACAGTTAATCGTCTCTTGCAAACTGTCCTTTGACTGAAATACTTTAATGATCAAAAGAATTAAATGGCAGTCTTGAGGTGCAACCTGAGATAAGGGACTTGTACTGTAATAGCACTACAATATAGTACAACAAAGTGTGCAAAATTCCATTAAAGATGAGTGAAGTAATGTCTTATGGAAAGACATTTTGACAATGCGATGGGAGGTGAGATTGTGTCCTCACCTATTTGATCTTAGGTGAAGCTTTATTTGCCTGACTTTTTAGCACAGAATCGAATTTTTTTCTTAACATGCAAGACATGGTGTGTAGGCTAAGTTTTATTTTGCTCTTCCCATTTTATAGAGAAGAAAATAATTATAGTTTCTTCTGCCTTGGAAAGATCCCCACATGGTGTCTATGTCCTGGATGAGGAGCCCTCAGCGTTGGTTCAGGGTGCTTGCCTTTGCTTTGGCAGCCGGAGACACTTGTTCTGTGGGAAAGAATAAAAAAGAGGGGAGTGGTGGACAAATGTGCCATTGTGTGCTCACACCATACATTTATTCCACAATTTTAGTTGTGCTCCTGTATGCCAGACCTGTTCAAAGTGCTGGAGATGCAGCTGTAAACAGAAAAGGGGAAAGGTGGTAAAAGATTTAATAGAATGTCAGGAAGTGATGCTCACTGGGAAGAAAAAGCAGAGGATGCCGAGGGCAATGGGCTTGGGCTGAGGAAGCTCTTTGATAGAGTATGCGAGACAGCCTTTTAATTCTTCATGATATGATTTACTTTTGTGATCTAAAAGGATATTGCAGGAGCTAGAGGGCACTGTTCCCTAGACTGCCTCACTTCTGACAATTTCAAGCTCAATGGTTTCCAAAACCACCCTCAGTTCAGTATTTTGCAGGCAGGCCACGCACGCAGAACTCCCTGAAAGCTGTGATACTCATAGTTGTGGTTTATTACTGAGAAAGAATACAGGTAAAATCAGCCAGGGAAAGAGACATGCAGGGCAGAGTTCAGGAGGGTTCCTTCAGAGACCCAACTGATCCCAGGTCACCCAAAAGCCCCCATCGTAAGTCACCTCGTTGGATTGATTGTCCAGTGGTCACAGCCCTAAGGCAGTGACACTCTCTTCAGGCAGGACATACTGGAATCTAGCAGTCACCTCCCAGTGGCCAAGGGCAAAGGCCGACCTCTCTTTGGGTAAGGTTAGTTCTTTGCAGGTTTGTATTGCATAACAAATTGTAGGTGACAAGAACTTTAATAGACAGTAAATAAATGAAAAATAATATCAAAACACATGAAGAAGACATTTATCAGAACCGTGGAATGGGTAGGATGTGAGGCTTTTTGATGTGAATTGAGTTGGTGTATTCTTTGTTTTAATTTCAAACATTTTCTTGATTCTGTGCTCTCTTTGAAAACGAAGAAAATTTGCCATTTTTAAATGTTTAAAATATTTCCCAGTTTTTAAAAAATTTCACTGCACGTTTTAGCGTTTTTGTATAGTCAGAATTGTCCTGCTTTTCTTTGAACTTTGAACATAAGAATCACTTGGAAAGCAAATAAAAAATTAAGGTTCCTTGACTCCATCCCAGAGACTGATTATGTTGTGGGCAGGTCCAAGAATCTGCATTTTAAGAGAGTATCATGGGTATTCTGATATAGAAATTCAAGAGTGCATCCTAACAAATGCTAAGATTGTGGAATATGCTAAGATTCTGATAAATTTACCCTGTCTCTGAAGTTTGGATCAGCTTCCAACATTTTCTCCTTTGTGTTTTCAGTGTTGTGAAAAGTCTCCTAGAGTTCCTTAAATGAGATTTTTGCCAGCGTCACACCGCTTGCCTCATACGCGTCATCAAGTTCGCTTATTTGCCTATATCACGACATGTATTTCCTGGCTGCATAGCTAGAGTCTCTCCAGTGGCAGCATTCCTGCAGTCAGCTATTTCTTCTATGTACTTCTGGTCTGAATTTCATTTCCATCATTACCACTTTGTATTTCTTTTCAGCAGTTAAATCATTGTTGATCATTCCACTTTTGAGTGTCCATTTTTTAAATGTCACGAGTGTATTGTTAGCCAGTGAGGCCACAGTACATTTACACACTTTGCTGTTTGCGTGTGAACCTACTAACAGATGTGCTGTGTGTGTGATCAGTCACTAAAAGACTTGGAAAGAAGGAATGTGACTGGTCATTGGTCGCAACTGATGACGATGCTGCACCTGTTATGTAGTGATTTGTATACTAATGGGAAAATGTTTACTTTGTGTAATTACTGCAAATATACTGTGGGACTTAAATTTGAACCATGTTGTTGGGGTCCTGATGTTATTTATATTTAACTAAACCATGGTAAGTGCAATTCATGCATAGAGCTCTGCAAAGTGAGAACTGCCTGTGTTAAAGAGAAAGGGATGGGTGGAATTCAAAGCCATGAGATAATTTTGTTCTAACTCCATTGGGCTACAACAGTATTTTACATTTAGTTTCAGTGTGTTTGAGTGAGTTCAGTGTTGTTGGAAAGTGTGCACACACACTATATCATGTATTTTAGCCCATTGCATAGTTTTGTAAAAACTGTGGTGGCTTAAGATACCCATATATCCTTAAAAGAACAATTGAATTGGATAATATTTACATTTTTGTGATTTTTGTGTTTTTAAAGTAAGACAGTAAATGATGGTTGTATATGGAGCAGGTTCCCTTTTCAGACTTGGAACCATCAATTGTTGATTTTTAAAAAAATAATAACATATGAGCTTCACTTAAACTTTCTAATGATTTGTGCTGTTCAGTTTGATTTTCTTTTCTGAACAAAACTGTGAAGCTCTCTTATGGAATAAACGATAAAAATGTTACATTTGTGAACTTAGACCTTTCTGAGCCATTTGTCAGACTGTGAGATGCTTGATAATCTCTCGAATTCCCTTCAGTTTTAATTGGAATTATACGTTGTAGTGACTCTGCCCGCATTGAAGAATTTGATTGGGGCAGAAGGGGGCATGTGTCTCAGCCGGCCAGTGACATGTAGCCTGAGTGCTCAGAGGGACTTCTGGGAAAGCTTGTAAAATGGATAGGCTAGGCTGACATGTATCCTTAGGCCTTTTGCCCTTTCTGCCCTCCTGCTGAGTAGGATACCAGATAAAGTGCCTAGAGATGCACCACCATTTTTTGTGGCCATGAGATGGCAATTATGTTTACTAAGAGTGGAAAAGAAGGTAGGTGGAAAGAGTCTGCTGCCCTGATGGCCCTTGAGAAGCTGCTCCAAACCAGGGCTGCCTGCCTGTCTCCACGCTTCTTAGTGAGAAAAATAAATCCACACTTTAAGTCTTCTCCCAACCTCAAAATGATAATTTCAATAACATGATAATAATAAAGTAGTGTATTTTGCCACACAGCTAAAAATTAGCCCTTAAAGAATTTCAGTTTGTAAAAGAATAACTATTTCCAGATTATACATGTGAAAGATACAGATATATTTTAGAGATTTTTTTGTTTTAGAGGTACGTGCAGACTCTTAGATATCTAATCTAAATGAAGAAACTGAAACATATATAGGTCTTAAGGTTACACGGTTAGATTTGAACTGGGAGGAGAACCCATATTTTCTGGAGTATTTCTACACATACAATCTCATTCTGACTACAGGCAGAGAAGAAAAAATACGGGCTACATTGTCCATAACTCTTGGGAATTCTACCAGGCTAATTTAAGCAGAAATGGCATTTACTGGAAAAATATTTGTAGCCTAGAATCAAGAGGAAAGCTGGAGAGTCAAGCTTGGATATTTTGCAGAAATTCAGAGAGATTGGAGGCACAGTTAAAATCACCTTAGAAATGGGGAACACTGGCGAGAACCCTTCTCTGTTGGAATAGAACTTGCCATTGTCCCTATTCTTAGAGTCACGTCAAATGAAAAGTCTGGGCTGTGTGCACCCAGTTGGCATAGATGAATTGGGATAGACTGACTTTCTCTGTGATTCCTCCAGGGTGTATACAGACTTCCACTGTGATCTTATTTTGCATATTCTAACATCAGTACTTTGGACTAGTGTAATAGGACCCTAGTCCTGGAGAACGAGTTGAAATGAATAGGTTGCAAGTCTTTGTAGAAATGGGAACTCACTTACCCTTTACACAAGCTTTGTTTCCTCCGTGTTTTATGTTGGTCAACAGAATACACACATTAACAGAGATTTTTAAGCTTTTTAGTTTCATGACCCTTTTATACTCTTAAAACTTAAGGAATGCTAAAAACTTTCGTTTATGTGGGTTGTGCTACTGATATTTACTGTATGGCAATGAAAACTGAAATTTCAAGAAATACTAATTCTTTTAAACAATAGTGAATCTGTTACATGTGAATGTGACTTTGGGTCACACTTTGAGAACTGCTACTGCATTCATTTATCTGGAAGGAGGATAAATGAAGTTTCTTCAACAAAGCTTCATAGTCTCAGTATTCTAAGCCTCGAAACTATTAAAGCTGTATTACTGAAAATCTTATGTAGACTTAAAAATTAACGTTGGTGTTAAATTACAGGAAAATATAACTTTACAGTTTAAGTCAGTGGTTAAAAAAAGTTACAAGCCCTCTTCCATTTAACAGTTTCAACAGAGATGGCTACATCAGAGCTTTAAAATAGTTTCTTAGGGCTGAAAAATGTGACCACTTTTTATTTAGATTGACTGAACCAGTGATTTTTGAGACATAAGTTATTCTACAGATAGCTTTATACAAACAGATATCTTGAATGTTTCTCTTATCTTGCATGCTGTAAATATTCTCCAGGCTTCTCCTTTTATCTGTTTATACACAGAAATTTTATTTCATTTGGTTGAACCTGTTGAAGCCAATGTGTTGAGGTTAGCATTTATCTGTTCCTCTTTTTATCTCTGGTGCTGGCATACAATAGACGCTTAACAAATGTTTGTCATATGCATGCATGAACCTTATTCTTCATATATTTGCATGTGTCAAGTGATTGCTATGTATGATGTACAGCAGAGTGAACAGTTTATCAACCTGATGTATGTCCCATCCAAATATTACACATTAAATAATCTTTCCTCTGTTTTTGGTAATGTTCCCTTTGGTGGATTTTTGAGTAATATTAGCTTGTTAAATTCTTTATGTTGTATAACTTGAGGATTCTGTTTTAACTTTTTCTGCAAAATCTTGGATATTTTCTCCTCTTTAACTTGAAAAACAAATGATGCTTGCTAAGCAAATGACATAATGATTTTACTCATTTTTAAGCTTGTTGCCACTGGCTTTTTTCCCAGTTGATAGTTAAATTGCAGGAGATTATTCCTCTTAAAAGACTTCTGCTAATGGTTTTCTCAATCTTCAGCTATTACTAGGATTCTACTTTGGGATTTGGCTTCTGTGAATTGGTTCTAATATTAAGGACTCTTTTCTTTACCCCATTATGCATTGATGCTTTGGCTGGACTTGGCTGGCATTGCTGTAAGTGTGGTGCCTCTGTGATCTAAACCAGCTGCTTGGAGAACCCACCATGGTCGTGTGTAAAGATTGTTAAGAGTAGCTTGCTTCTTGGACTGGAATTCCTAAACAGTTTTATTTATTAAACAGGTGATCATGTAATTTTGTGATTTGCCTTTTCATTTATCAAAGGCCCTTTTTATAAAATATATTTCTGTGACATTCTTAATGTCTACTTGTGTTACAGTCTGTTGATGTACCATATTTGTTTTCTTAACTATCCCATGAACATTTATAGTTTCCAGTTTTTTTTTCTTTAAAAGCAAACATTGCTTATATCCATACATATTGATCTGATTTTATTCGTAGTATGGATGTGTAGAAGTGGAGTTGCTTGGTCCTGTGGTGTAACCATGTATCAATTAGTGTTAGGTTTGGTGTGTGTAACAGAAAACCCCAAATAATACCTAACCAAGTCAGCAGTTTGTATTTCTCTTAGGTGCAGGAAAGTCCAGATATATGCAGTCCAAGGGTGGTATGCAGCTCTACAAATACTTATTCTGAGACATCTTGCTCTTTAAATTTTTTGTAGCTAATGTAGTAAATTACTACGAACTGAGTAGTTTTAAACAATAGAGATACATTATCTCACAACTCTGGAGGCCAGAAATCCAAAATCAAGGTGTCTGCAGGGCTACACAGCCTCTGGAGGCTTTGAGAAAGCCCCCTTTGCCCCTTCCAGCCTCTGGTGGCTGCCGGCATTCCTTGGCTACATCCCTTCAGTCTGCCTTTGCCTTCACATGGACTTCTCTGTGTGTGTTTGTCTCAGAACTCCCTCTGCCTCTCTTACAAGACTATATGTGATTACATTTAGGGTCTGTCAGGATAAGCTAGGATAAGTTCCTCATATCAGGGTCCTTCATCGCATCATTTTCCTCTGAGGTCATATTCACAGGTTCTGGCGACTGGGAAGTGAGTTAGGGATGTTTTTTCAGCCTGCCGCATCTTCTGAAACATGGCTCTATTGCTGCTAAGGAGCAGCCCTTGTCTTTTACTGTCTTACAGGGCTCCTGGAGGTCACCTATTCCAGATTGGGGCATAAACATTCCAAGAGACAGGATAGAAAGCGATGAAGGGCACACCCCCTCTTTAAGGAAATGGTCTGGTTCCCACATAACACTTCTTATATATCACTGACCAGAATTCAGTCTCATGGCCATTTGTAGCTACATGAGAGGCTCGTCCTATGGATTGAATAATTGTGTTTTCCCAAAATCTTTATGTGAAGCCAGGGAGGTTTCATTAATTTCTCCATTTCTCTGGAGAGAGACAGCTAAGTGGGATCTTTATCTCATTCCATCTTTTGTCTGAGAAGTAATGGAAATGGCTATTGGAAGAAAATAGGGAATGAGCAGTGGGCATGACAGTGACAGAACTGAACACATCTGGGCTGCACATTGATTGGGGAACATGTCTGAAGCCTGAGAGTATCCCCCTGCGGGAACGGAGTGAGCCTGAACAAAACCTCAGATGCTAGTGCCGTTCGTAGGCATGCTGGACCCCACACTCCTTGGGAGCTCTCCCACCTGCCCTCTTGGCTACAAAAAAAAAGACTTGAAACCTCAACTTTAAGCCTGTGGCTCACTAGGGAAAACAAACCAGTCTCCCTTGGGTAGAGTGGGAGTTAATAAATGCCCCACAATGTATTTGGAGTAAATAGAAGGTTGAGACTGATTGCCCAGCAACACAGTGAGAACACCATGGCAAGCAGATTACAGCAAGCAAGAAAGGAACATAGTCTGGGAAATAATATAGAGAACCCAGAGTAAAAAACAAACCTCACCCAAGGAGCAGGAAGAAATTACCCACATGAACTCAAGTTCTAGAACAGCTCACTGTGATGTGGATTAAATACAAGAAGCTCAGAAACAATAGCATAGCATAACGAGATGAATAGAGATTTAGGAACAAATTGAGGGCAAAGCTGATAGTGATAATTAATAATGAGAAACAGAATAGACATGGCACAAAAGTCCTAAGATGGTCACAAGGAAAGCTAGTGAAAACAAAAAAGACGACATAGTTAAAAAAAGAAAAAAAGCTCAAGTAATTAAAGTTTCTGAAATAGGAAATTCAACAAATAAAACAGAAAAACTGTTCCATCCCATGACAATAAGATTTCCCTGAATTGAAGAAATTATGCGATTTTTATTATTATTGAAGTATCATTGATATACAATCTTATGAAGGTTTCACATAAACAACACAGTGGTTTCAACATTCACCCATATTATCAAGACCTCACCCCCTCTATTGCAGTCACTGTCTGTCAGCATAGTAGTTATAGGGTCATTAATTGTTTTCTCTGAAGAAATCACGGGATTTTATAGCTCACAGGAAACCTTGACTCTAGGCCTCAGAGCCTCCAGAACTGTGAGAAATAAATTGTTTCTAAGCCACCCAGTCTGTGGTATTTTTGTCATATCAGTCTGGAAAGACTTAAGACACTACTGGTTTTTCTAAGACACTTAGAAAAACCGAAGACACTAAGATTTATAAAGGGAAAAAACAGAATTGTCATTTTATACTGTGGTAAATCCAAGAGAATCTATAAACTATTAAAACTAAATAGTTTTCCAAGTTATGTGTATTATGTAAAAATCTGGCATTAAGAAATATATATTTTTTAATCCCAGCATAGTATCAAGTATAAATTACCTTGGATTATATCCAACAATAACAAGTAGCTATTACTAGACAATTATGAAACTTTATTAAAGAATAAAGGAAATCCAAGTAAATAATGATTGATGCCACATTCATCAGTGGAAAGGCTTAGTATTTTAAAGCTTTCTATTTGTGCCAGATACATAAATTCAGTGCAGTTTGAAGGAAAATCTCAACAAGATTTTCGTAGAACTTGACAAGATAGTTCTACAAGTCATATGACAGGCTTAATGAAAGGGCCCCAAAGAGCCTGATAGTTTTGAATAAGAAAGGGAGCCTCAGGTCCCTGCTACTATGATTTCTTATAGTAATTAAATCAGTTTGTTGCTGAGATGGGTGGTAGACGAGTGAGAATGGAGCTTGAGGCAAGGACTTTAGGGCTGATGCTTTATTTGGGGAGTGCATGTCCAAGGAAGGGTGGTGAAGGGAAAAAATCAAGCGAGGAGGCTGTGAAGCACTGTGATAATGATGACCGTGGGAGGTGGGACTTCGCCCAATCCAGAGGAATCACACTTCAGAGAAGCCCACGGAAGGAAAAACAGGTTCCCCAGCTTCTTCTTTTCCCCCTCCTCCCACTGGCCAGGGGTGATTGCCACCTATTCCAGATGGGGGCATCTGGCCCTCAGCACCTGCTCAGGAAGGCAGATTGCACACCCCACCTGTGCCCTTCTATCCATGTCTGGAAGTAGAGAAGCAGCTCGGCATAGTTAGGGCTCAGCGAGTGTCGCGACTTCAGCTTTGATCACAGCCAGCTCAGGGACTGGGCGAGGGCGCCATCAGTAATGACAGCAGTGTGGTGCAAGATGGGCAGCTGCTTCAGAAAAGAATCACGAGGAAGCTGAGCTGGTGTACAAGGTTGTATTCAGGTACAAATAAAACAGGGACAGAATGTAGGTTCTTTATAAAAGCTTGGCAGGACGGGATTACAAATTAGGAAAGGATGGCACTATAAATAACGCTGGGCCCGTTGGCTAACTCTTAGGAAAAATAAAATAAAAATGAATCCCTACATTATTCCGTCTAACAATTCCAGATGGATTAAAGATGTTAAAAGTGGAGAGCAAAGCTTCTGGGATAAAAATACAGGAGTGCCTTTTTGACTTCTGTGTAGGGAACAGTTTCTAAAATAAGACCTAACAGCACAGACCATAAAGGCGGGGAAGGAGGGGAGAACAGTGGTAAACTTGCTGTCTTAGTGCAGAGATAACAGCAAAAAAGTTTAGTGACATTCTAAGCCAAATGAAAACACTAGTGCCATACTGAGAGAAGATCTAAAATGAATAAAACCAATAAAAAGGTGAATGTCCATAACAAAAACTGGTGTAACTCTATAGGGAAAATGTAAGCAATGAAATAGAAAGGCTAATTTTGTGAGTAGGCTTTCACACACAAAAGAAATCCAATGACCAATAAACATGAAAAGCTGCTTTTTTTTAAAAAGTGCCCATATCAAGAGGTGCAGATTAAAAGATACTCTTTCACACCCTTTAATTGGCACAAGTGTTAAAATCTGTTGACAAAGATGCAGATTATCAGAATTTACACTATACACAGGAACTAGAAATCCACTTATTTAAATACTCTTTAGTTGATCAAATCTAGAGGGGCAGAGAAATGTCTGTCCCCACAGTCCCGCTCTCCCAGGTCGTAGCTGTCCCTGTGCTGGGCCCGCCTGACGTTCATCTGGAGCCTTTGACTTCTCTTGCTCGGTGTCGTTTTTGCTCCATCACCTTCCCTGTCAGGTTGCTTCTTACTCCTAGTTTGTACGTCTTCGTTAGTCCCAGTTCTTACCTCCTGGCCTTCATGGTTTTCTGTTTCTCATCTGTCATAGACCTTGGAAACTTGGTAAATAACCTAGTAGAATTTTGCATTTAAGAAGTAAATAGGCCCAGAACAAGGCCTGAGAGACTTTTCTGGAAGGTTGGTGGGGAGGTGCATACACTTTTACCATATCTTGTTGTTTTATTACTTCAGTGGCCCTGTTTAATTTTCTTTATGATTCTGGGGTCTTTTTCCTATTTTAGGCAAAGTTGCTAAAGAGAGGAGGTATAATAAACTTTAATTTAGTCAGTATATACATTTAATTTGCTGCTGTTTATATAGAAATTCTGTATTTCAGGATCTCCTATTGAAATATTCTAACTTGACTCATTAAATATAAAATAGTTGGAATAAAGAAATTGAAGGTTGGTTTATGAGTTGGTGTAAGATGTTTGTTTATAAAAGACTTTGAACGATTGATTTGTGATTTTTTTGATTAACCATTTTAAACCTGTAAATAAGATTGTTCTTCCTAAAACACAGCTTTATTGAGATATAATTCCTATACCATACAGTTCTATGATTTAGAGTGTACAGTCCACTGGCCTTTAGTACATCCACATATATGTATATTTTATCACCACAATATTAGAGCATTTTCATTACCCACCAAAGAAACCCCTTTCCCCTTAGCCATTAACCCCCGACTCCGAAGCCCTCAGCAACCAGTAATATTTTCAGTCTCCGTAGGTTTGTGTGTTCTGGACATTTCATGTAAGTGGAGCCTTACAATATATGACCATTTGTGGCTTCCTTCTTGCCCTTAATGTTTTCTGAGTTGTAATATGTATCAATATTTCATTTCTTTGTATTGCTGAATAATATTCCACTGAACAATAATACCACTGTTTATGTATTCATTAGTTAACGAACATTTGGGTGGTTTCCACTTTTTGACTGTTTGAATAATACTACAAATGAACATGTGTAAACATGTTTTCATTTCTCTTCAGTATATACTATATCTAGGAATGGAATTGGTAGATCACATGGTAATAATTCTATGTTTAACTTTTTGAGGAGCTGTCAAACTGTTTTCCACAACAGCTGTACCATTTTTACAGTCCCACCAACAGTTGTATGTGAATTCCAATTTCTTCACATCCTCCAAAACATTATCTTTTTATTTAGCCATCCTTTAGGTATATAAAATAGTATCTCATTTTGATTTTAGTTTTATAATTTTCTCAGGCACATTCCAGATGTTTTTTCCCCAGGTTTTCTTTTAATACAAAAGATACAATGCTTTTTGTATTTGTGATAGAATCTTTTTTTATTGTTGATTTCATTTTTTTTAACAGGCTAAGGAAATCTTAACAAAGGAATCTAATGTGCAAGAGGTTCGTTGTCCTGTTACCGTCTGTGGAGATGTGCATGGTCAATTCCATGATCTTATGGAACTCTTTAGAATTGGTGGAAAATCACCAGATACAAACTATCTGTTCATGGGCGACTATGTAGACAGAGGTTATTATTCAGTGGAGACTGTGACTCTTCTTGTGGCATTAAAGGTATGATTAATGAAACTCAGTTTTCTGCCCCCTACCCCCCAGGCTCCAATGCAGCAAAAGGCAAGAATGGCAGTATTATATATCATCTCTTTTATTTTATGATCCATTCAGTTTATATCCCCTTAAAATAATAGTTGATTTTACATCTTTTAAAAGAGAGAGAAAAATGATACATTGAACCTCCTGCCTTCTTCTAGTAGATCATTCTTTTATGTGGTCCATAGCTGAAGTCTTGGAATCATTTTTGACTTAATCACTTATCCCTCACAGACTGTCAGTTAGGAAGTGTTTTTTAATTATTGTCTTTGAAAAATCTGTTGTTCCTGGGTCTTTCTGTTTTTATTATCACACAATCATATTTTCACTACACACTTCAACTAGTGCAGTAACTAATATTTCTGACCCCTCCAAATCTACCTTGCATGTTTGCCAGATTAAAACTCCTGTATATGACACTTTCATCTTGTTTCTTTCCTGTTCCCACACTCTTCAGAGATTCCATGTTGCCTATGGAATCAAACTTGGCCTCCTTAGTTGGCCTTCAGTATAGTCTAGCCTAAATTTGTCCCCAGTATTTGGTAGTGTAAACCTTTTCTCAGAGAATTTCAATGCTCTTTATCTCCTTGTGTTTCCTTATCTGGTTTCCCTGAAAGATTACT
>JAVSCE010016545.1:0-126138 GCA_032199065.1 Smutsia gigantea
AAAATTTTTATTTATGTTTGGTAACAGATGTTAACTAGACCTATAGTGGTGATCATTTAAAAATATATGTAAACAGAGACTTCCGGGAAGATGGCAGAATGAGCAGGGCGGCAGAAATCTCTTCCCAACACTATATTTATCTACGAAAACACACCAAATACATCTATTCCTAAAAGAGAGACGAGAATACACAGGAAAGCGCACAGCGTGCAGCGACACCCAAGAGGACTCGGCACCCCAAGAGGTGGGTAAGGTAAGATACGGAGCCGCGACCCGGCGGGACCCGAGCCCTCCCCCACCCCAGCGCACCGGCTGGAGGAGAGGATTCAGAGCCGGGAGGGAGTGGAAGTACACCCCGCGAAGTAGCCAGCCCCGGGGATCTGCGCGGGGAGCGCTGACCCACACTGCGCAGTGCAGCGGAGATTGGAGAGACAGAGGGGCAGGATCTGAGCGGGGAACGCGCCAGGGTGCTTGCAGCTGGCTCCCGGGAAGGAAAAAAAAAAGTGCGCGCTTTCTTCAGCGGTCTTAAAGAGACAGGAGCCCAGCGGAGGAGCCGGATCACCCCAGCACACTCAGCCCAGCAGGCTGGGAGTCCTGGGGAGTTTCAGACGCCTTAGCTGGCTACTGAGGAAGCGTAGCCATACTTAACACTTCTCACTGAGATCAACAGCCTCCTATTCGTTCCCACCCCTGCCAGAGCGATAAAGGGCCCTGCAGAGCGGCACAGTCACAGCTGTGGAATAGTGGGGCAATAGCGCCACCTAGAGCATTCCCACAGAATCTACGTCCGGTGGGCTTTTTTTTGTTTTTTGGGGGGGTTTTTTTTGTTTTTTCTTTTCTTTCTTTTTTCCTTTTTTTCTTTCTTTCTTTCTTTTTTTTTCTTCTCTTTTTAAAGTCTTAAAGAGCTCAGCTGACATACGTGGCAACTATCAGTGACCAATTCTATAGCCATGAAAAGACAGAGGAATATGGTTCAGACCAAAATCAACCAGACAACCCCAGAGAGGGAGTCTGAAGGGATGGAAATGCACAGTCTTCCTGAAAAAGAATTCAGAATAAAAGTCATAACCATGCTGATGGACCTAGAGAGAAATGTGCAAGAGCTGAGGGAGGAAGTGAGGGAACTGAGGAAAGACAATACAGAAATCAGACAAGCGATCGACGGGCTTAACAGCAGAATGGATGAGATGCAAGAGACTGTTAATGGAATAGAAAACAGAGAACAGGAGTACAGAGCAGCTGAGGCAGAGAGAGATAAAAGGATTTCTAGGAATGAAAGAATATTAAGAGAACTGTGTGACCAATCCAAACGGAACAATATTCGCATTATAGGAGTACCAGAGGAAGAAGAGAGAGAAAAAGGGATAGAAAGTGTCTTTGAAGAAATAATTGCTGAAAACTTTCCCTCGCTGGGGAAGGAAGTAGTCTCGCAGTCCACCGAAGCTCATAGATCTCCCAACACAAGGGACCCAAGGAAGACAACACCAAGACACATAATAATTAAGATGGCAAAGATCAAAGATAAAGACAGGGTATTAAAGGCAGCTAGAGAGAGAAAAAAGATCACCTACAAAGGAAAACCCATCAGACTATCATCAGACTTCTCAACAGAAACCTTACAGGCCAGAAGAGAATGGCATGATATATTTAACGTAATGAAACAGAAGGGCCTCGAACCAAGAATATTGTATCCAGCACGATTATCATTTAAATATGATGGAGTGATTAAACAATTTCCAGATAAACGAAAGTTAAGAGAGTTTGCCTCTCATAAACCACCACTACAGGATATCTTAAATGGACTGCTCTAGATGGAAGCACACCTCAGGCTAAAAAGATGTCACTAGAGAAAAAAAAATCATAGCAAAGAAAGCAGACCATCCAAATACTAACTAAAGGCAAAGAATAAAACACCTATTATAGAAAGAATGGAGGAGGAGGAATAAGAAGGGAGAGAAAGAAAGAAACATCAGACTGTGTTTACAATAACTTAACAAGAAAGTTAAGTTAGATTGTTAGATAGTAAAGAAGCAACCCTTGAACCCTTGGTAACCACGAATCTAAAGCCAGCAATGGCAATAAGTACATATCTATCAATAATCACCCTAAATGTAAATGGACTGAATGCACCAATCAAAAGACACAGAGTAACAGAATGGATAAAAAAGCAAGACCCATCTATATGCTGCCTACAAGAAACTCACCTCAAATCCAAAGATATACACAGACTAAAAGTGAAGGGATGGAAAAAGATATTTCATGCAAACAACAAAGAGAAAAAAGCAGGTGTTGCAGTACTTGTATCAGACAAAATAGACTTCAAAACGAAGAAAGTAGCAAGAGATAAAGAAGGACATTACATAATGATAAAGGGGTCAGTCCAACAGAAGATATAACCATTATAAATATATATGCACCCAACACAGGAGCGCCAGCATATGTGAGACAATACTAGCAGAGTTGAAGGAGGAAATAGACAGCAATGCATTCATCTTAGGAGACTTCAACACACCACTCACTCCAGAGGACAGATCAACCAGACAGAAAATAAGTAAAGACACAGAGGCACTGAACAACACACTAGAACAGATGGACCTAACAGACATCTACAGAACTCTACACCCAAAAGCAACAGGATACACATTCTTCTCAAGTGCACATGGAACATTTTCCAGAATAGACCACATACTAGGCCACAAAAAGAACCTCAGTAATTTCAAAAATATTGAATTCCTACCAACCAACTTCTCAGATCACCAAGGTATAAAACCAGAAATAAATTTTACAAAGAAATCAAAAAGGCTGACAAATACATGGAGACTTAACAACACTCTCCTAATTAATCAATGGGTTAACGACCAAATCAAAACAGAAATCAAAGAATATATGGAGACTAATGACAACAACAACACAAAGCCACAACCTCTGTGGGACGCAGCAAAGGCAGTTCTAAGAGGAAAGTATATTGCAATCCAGGCCTATTTAAAGAAGGAAGAACATTCCCAAATGAATAGTCTAAAGACACAATTACTGAAATTGGAAAAAGAAGAACAAATGAGGCCCAAAGTCACCAGAAGGAGGGACATAATAAAGATTAGAGAAGAAATAAATAAAATTGAGAAGAATAAAACAATAGAAAAAATCAATAAAACCAAGAGCTGGTTCTTTGAAAAAATAAACAAAATAGATAAACCCCTAGCCAGACTCATTAAGAGAAAAAGAGAATCTACACACATAAACACAATCAGAAATGAGAAAGGAAAAATCACGACGGACCCCACAGAAATACAAAGAATCATAAGAGAATATTATGAGAATCTATATGCTAACAAGCTGGAAAACATAGAAGAAATGGACAACTTCTTAGAAAAATACAACCTTCCAAGACTGACCAAGCAAGAAACAGAAAAACTAAACAGACCAATCACCAGTGACGAAATCGAATTGGTAATCAAAAAACTACCCAAGAACAAAACCCCTGGGCCTGACGGATTCACCTCTGAATTCTACCAGACATATAGAGAAGAAATAACACCGATTCTCCTTAAAGTTTTCAAAAAATAGAAGAGGAGGGAATACTTCCAAACTCATTCTATGAAGCCAGCATCACTCTAATACCAAAACCGGGCAAAGACCTCACCAAAAAAGAAAATTACAGACCAATATCCCTGATGAACGTAGATGCAAAAATACTCAACAAAATATTAGCAAACCGAATTCAAAAATACATCAAGAGGATCATACACCATGATCAAGTGGGATTCATCCCAGGGATGCAAGGATGGTACAACATTCGAAAATCCATCAACATCATCCACCACATCAACAAAAAGAAGAACAAAAACCACATGATCATCTCCATAGATGCTGAAAAAGCATTTGACAAAATTCAGCATCCATTCCTGATTAAAACTCTCAACAAAATGGGTATAGACAACAAGTACCTCAACATCATAAAGGCTATATATGACAAACCCACAGCTAACATCATACTTAACGGCGAGACGCTGAAAGCTTTTCATCTAAGATCGGGAACAAGACAGGATGCCCACTCTCTCCACTGTTATTCAACATAGTACTGGAGGTCCTAGCCACAGCAATCAGACAAAACAAAGACATACAAGGCATCCATATTGGTAAAGAAGAAGTCAAATTGTCACTATTTGCAGATGACATGATACTGTACATAAAAAACCCTAAAGACTCCACTCCAAAACTACTAGAACTAATATCTGAATTCAGCAAAGTTGCAGGATACAAAATTAACACACAGAAATCTGTTGCTTTCCTATACACTAACGATGAACTAACAGAAAGAGAAATCAGAAAAACAATTCCATTCACAATTGCATCAAAAAGAATAAAATACCTAGGAATAAACCTAACGAAGGAAGTGAAAGACCTGTACTCTGAAAACTACAAGACACTCCTAAGAGAAATTAAAGAGGACACTAACAAATGGAAATGCATCCCATGCTCTTGGCTAGGAAGAATAAATATTGTCAAAATGGCTATACTACCTAAAGCAATCTACAGATTCAATGCAATCCCTATCAAACTACCAACAGCTTTCTTCAATGAACTGTAACAAATAATTCTAAAATTCATATGGAACCACAAAAGACCCCGAATAGCCAAAGCATTCCTGAGAAGGAGGAATAAAACAGGGGGAATTACACTCCCTGACTTCAAGCTCTACTACAAAGCCACAGTAATCAAGACAATTTGGTATTGGCACAAAAACAGACCCACAGACCAGTGGAACAGAATAGAAAATCCAAACATTAACCCAAACATATACAGTCAATTAATATTTGATAAAAGTGCCTTGGATATACAATGGGGAGATGACAGCCTCTTCAGCAGCTGGTGTTGGAAAAACTGGACAGCTACATGTAAGAGAATGAAACTGGACTACTGTCTAGCCCCATACACAAAGGTAAACTCAAGGTGGATCAAAGACCTGAATGTAAGTCATGAAACCATAAAACTCTTAGAAAAAGACATAGGCAAAAATCTCTTGGACATAAACATGAGCAACTTCTTCATGAACATATCTCCCCGGGCAAGGGAAACAAAAGCAAAAATGAACAAGTGGGACTATATCAAGCTGAAAAGCTTCTGTACAGCAAAGGACACCATCAGTAGAACAAAAAGACATCCTACAGTATGGGAGAATATATTCATAAAAAACGTATCTGATAAAGGGTTGACATCCAAAATATATAAAGAACTCATGCACCTTAACAAACAGAAAGCAAATAATCCAATTAAGAAATGGGCGGAGGACATGAATAGACACTTCTCTAAAGAAGAAATTCAGATGGCCAACAGGCACATGAAAAGATGCTCCACATCGCTAATCATCAGAGAAATGCAGATTAAAACCACAATGAGATATCACCTCACACCAGTGAGGATGGCCAACATCCAAAACACAAACAACAACAAATATTGGCGAGGATGTGGAGAAAAGGGAACCCTCCTACACTGCTGGTGGGACTGCAAATTAGTTCAACCATTGTGGAAAGCAGTATGGAGGTTCCTCAAAAAACTCAAAATAGAAATACCATTTGACCCAGGAATTCCACTCCTAGGAATTTACCCTAAGAATGTAGCAGCCCAATTTGAAAAGGACAGATGCACCCCTATGTTTATTGCAGCACAATTTACAATAGCCAAGAAATGGAAGCAACCTAAGTGTCCATCAGTAGATGAATGGATAAAGAAGATGTGGTACATATACACAATGGAATATTATTCAGCCATAAGAAGAAAACAAATCCTACCATTTGCAACAACATGGATGGAGCTAGAGGGTATTATGCTCAGTGAAATAAGCCAAGCCGAAAAAGACAAGTATCAAATGATTTCACTCATATGTGGAGTATAAGAACAAAGAAAAAAACTGAAGGAACAAAGCAGCAGCAGACTCACAGAACCCAAGAACGGACTAATAGTTACCAAAGGGAAAGGGACTGGGGAAAATGGGCGGGAAGGGAGGGATAAGAGGGAAAAAGGGGCATTACGATTAGCAGATGTAATGTTGGGGGGGCACGGGGAGGGCAGTACAACTCAGAGAAGACAAGTAGTGATTCTATAGCATCTCACTACGCTGATGGACAGTGACTGTAATGGGGTTGGTGGGGGGGACCTGATGAAGGGGTAGTTTAATAATCGTAATATTGCACATGTAATTGTAAATTAATGATAATAAAATAAATTATATTAAAAAAATAATAATAATGAGGCAATAAAAAAAATTTTATTAAGGTATTATTGATATACACTCTTATGAAGGTTTCATATGAAAAAACAATGCGGTTACCACATCCACCCACACTATCAAGTCCCCACCCATACCCCAATGCAGTCACTGCTTGGACTTATTTTACCTGTTATCAGGTATTTTGATCCAGTTCCCAGGTGGGTGTTTGAAGCTCATTCTTTCTACTTCCACTCATCTTCCTTTTTTCTAGTACTTTTTTTCATATTTTTTCTTGCCAGTGTGAACTTCTAAAGTAAAATTTCCATGTTGGATGTATGGATGATGTTTATAATTGAAAAATATTGATACTCTTTCTAGTTCCTACAAGTGAAATACAAAATTTGCATATAACAGATCCTTGATCTCCACAGACAAGAAGTTAGAGCTGAGATGATCTTACAGAAAACCAGTGTCTTAAAACTTTTCTCCCTAATCCTTTTGCACTTGGAAAAACAGAGATTTGTGTAAATGATATGGGCCTGTGGCAGTTATGCAAATGATTTGCAAATGAGAGCAAAGTGGATTTAGAAATGGCAGTGCTCTTAAACTCAGGTAATATTTGTTGGAAAAATAATATATCTCTATTCAATTGAGAAGTTTTCAAATAGTCAAACTATGAATATTGTAAGATTCAAAAACTACCAAATCAACCAATAGATCTTCATGAGCTCAAATTTATGAGAACCACACTTTCAAAGGTGAGAACTTGAAACAGTCCTCAACTTTAACTTAATTTTGGGTATAGGCCTTATAGTTACTTAATTATAAATTGGGAATGGTTAAGTAAGTTAGTTTGATCTTTTGTTATTAAATATATACAAGTATACATGGAAGAATGTAGGATAATGGTACAAGTAAGTATAAATGAATTGAGAAACAGCTCTTTAAGAATCAATTTTCTTTCACTCTGACATATTCAGGACACTAAATATTCCTCACAAATTCGTTGTGAATTAACTAGCAATCCCACTGTAAAGTTAATCATTTGCAGCCAGCTCCTCCAATGAAGTGAAAAGTCATTATCATCACACAATTAGCAACATGATCAGTCACCTGGGAGATAAAGTTTAAGGAAAGTAATTATTTGAAGAATGTCAACATTGTTAAATCAGGAATTTCATTATTCAGATCTGATTAGTATGAAATATAAATCACAAATGTGACACTGATTCAGCAGATGAATATATTTACCTGTTTGTATTCCCAGTGTTCTTAGCATTCAGAAATATTGTCTTAACACAAATTACATTGACATTGTTATTCTGGAGTTGTTAATATAAATTTACATCAAAAAATTAAAAAAATAGCATGCCAACAAAATGACTAAAACCAAAATACCCTCCTCAAAAAAGCATTGGGATGTATTTATCATTTGAAAATGGAAAATAAATCAAATGAGTTTATGTAGGAAGTAACCTGGAAGGTGACAGTGCTTTGTTTGGTTGTAAAGTTAAGTTGTGAACTATGATTTTTCAACCAACACAAAGCCAACATAGGTTGCTTTGGAATATTATTCATAGGGGGAAAAATGGGTTCTGAAAGATTTTGTGTCCTATAAGACCTACTTTTATGGAAAGTTGTATCACATAACTTTATGAATATTTAAGTCAACTGTGTAAATTGTATATAGAACTATGATATTTTCTGATGATATAAATTTTAGAAGTTTGGAGATTATCCTAGCAACTTCAGAATTTTAGGATTTCTAATTTATTAAAAGATCCAGAAGTACATGGAAAGAAAATCTGAACAATAGTTTTTAGGTCATTTTTTTCATACAAAATCTTTTCTCTTAAAAGTATATAATAATGGTGTTTTAATAGGTAATTACATTTCTTCCTGGGATGATTTTCTTCAGTGAATTCAAAGCAATGAACACTATAGAAAGTCATCTTTCTCAGATTAAGCCAATGAAGTCTAAAAATATGTTTTCATTAAAAGAGCATATTCTGTATTGGCTGTGGTTTTGATGTTTGACTCATGTCTAAGTTGCTTGAGGTGAGTTGATATTTATGAAAAGTCTTAGGGAAAGTAAATTCTGAAGACCTTCCATAGGAGGAGATACAATTACAAATGTAATGGTTAATTAGTGGTTAATTAGCAATGTGATGACTAATCTTTATTCCTGCTATTATCATTTTATAGATTTGAAAACGGATTCAGAGAGGTTTGATAACTTGCCCAAGGTCAGCTAACAAAAGCTGAAATTAAATTCTGGGACTTTGATACCAAGGTTGTTCACCTGCAGTAATATCTAATGTCTAAAGGTTATGCTTAAGTATTATAAAACTTAGTGGAAAATAAAGATTGACCTATAGAACCAAACTAAGATTGGATGGAAAAGTTGTTGCTGTAACAACATAAAGATATTCTCAAAATGGTCACTAGAGGACAGCACTTAGCTGCTATATGTGGTACAACAATTCTCTTAATGGAATATTTTTTGCCAGATTGTATTCAGGTGTTAAATATTGCAGTATATTTCAGATCTGTTATAGTTAACAGATGAAAAGCATTTTAAGTAGTTGTCATTATGTTAATGTGGTATAACTTCCTAAAAAGTACTATATTTTGTTATAGTTTTGTTTTGCTTTTCTCTTAAATCAGAAAAACAATCTTTTACCAAAAAGGATAAAATTATGCTGGTTAATTTCTCCTGTAAAGCGGTGTAAAATCTATTTTCATATTTTATGCACTAGCAAAAAACTCATGTTTCAGTACATGTTCCTTCTTAATTAAAAAAAATTCACATAGCAAATTACTGGTTTTTAAAATATTTATGGAGCACTGTATTGCATGCAGTATTTCCAACACAGCTGTGTAATTGGTGTTTTGTAACTTTTTTTTTTTTTTTTTTTACTTTTCTGCTGTGTCGGAATGAGTGCATGAGTGAGATTACACAGTTTGGATGTGAGGCTATAGCATCCTACCAGACCAGGAGTTCCTGGAAGGCAGATAGCCTTACTCAGTTTTTAAATTTCAGCTCCTATCACATACCTCTCTCAGAGTAAATACTTGGTAAATGTTTGTTGACTGAATGTCCGTTGAGAGGCAGAAAAATAGTGAATTCACAGGGAGTATGAGTCCTAACTTTATTAGGTTGAAGCTTTAATCCTTGGGCAGCTCTGAGCCTTAATTGCCACATCTTTGTAAAAGGGGTACATTAAAAACAACCTCAGTGTAATGCCAATGCATTAAATTAAATAATATGCATAAAGTTCCTGCCACATCATAAATAATAAGCATAGCGAATGTCATTCTTAACAATGATCACTAATAATCATTACTAGTAATACTGGTAGCAGTAGTAGAGGCAGAACACATAGGACTGTATGCCTGGAGGTCTGACCAAACCCTGGGGCTGTGGTTAGTGTGGTTCATTTTTTTTTTTCCTTCACTTTTCTGTTGTGCCAGCATGAGTGAGATCATACAATTTGGATGTAAGGTTATAGCATGGGCATCTTAAACCATCATTTTTCTCATTTTGTGACTAAGGGGTCCAAACTAAGGAGACTTAAAAGAGCTTTTAAGTCAGATAGGACAGGGAATGTACGGTTCCCGGGCTCAGCACCCTAGACAAGGCTGCTGAACTTTCTAAGGTACCAAAACCACGTACCTAGGTGTTTCTTATAGCCGTGTGTGTGTGTGTGTGTGTGTGTGTGTGTGTGGTTGATTGAGTTCCATCAGTGAACATCTGATCCCTGTCATTGTTTGCCTCAGCACTTTAGATTGTCAGTCATCTGCGCTGTTAGTTTCTGCCTCAGTGATCTGTATTTTCTTACATCTTTTATCTGGGTGCATCTTATTTCTTCCTCAGTGAGGCTCTATATCACCCATATGTCAGTATAATCTTTAGGTAACTGTCTCAGTAACTGATATCTCTAGAGCCTATGAAAAATATTCACAATGGTAGACTAAGTAAAAAACTGAACTTGAGTCCTACTTTTGCAATACTTAGCTTAAGTTTTGGCTACTCTTTTTTGGCATCCTGGCTATAGGGCCAGAGTTCTGGGCTTCCCTTTCTCCAGTGCATGTTAACTGTGCAGTGCAAAGATTACTTAAGTGTAATCACACAGCCGCCTCCTGTGCCTTCCCGTTGGCCAGCACGGACTACGCCTAAGACACTGAACTAGTTCCTATGGGCGTAAAAGACTGAGTAAGCTATTCAAGATCTGTTGGGCATTTATTCTCCAATAGGAGAGAAAATGCATAGATGAAAATAATGATAATACACAGCCATGTTAAATATGCACTGAAAAACCTTATTACTCAGAGTGTGGTCTGGGGACTGGTAATATCTGGGAGCTGTTAGAAATGCAGAATCTCAGGCCTTGCTGCAGAACTGCTGAACCTGAATCTGCATGTTGCCAAGATCCCAGGTGATTTGTCTGCACAGAGTATAAAGAGCTCTGGCAGAAGGTGTTGGGAAATGCAGATAACACTTCTAGTGTGGACACAGGATTTCATGGAGGAAGGAGCCTTGAAAGAGAAAAGATTTTGATGGTGGAGCTGGTGATTTGGAGGAGGTTATCCTAGGCAAAGGGAAGAAGGAAGTAGGATGGTGTTTTGCATGGTAGATATCTGAAGGCATAGCAGTAGTGTAGAGGAACACAGCTATTAGGGAGCAAGGGGTGCTTTGGATCAGAATGCCAGACTAGCGTTTAGAGTTTTTAAGATATGCATTGGTGACCCAAATAATATTTTTATATTTGGGAATGACACAGACAACCTCAGATGTGGAAAGGAACTTCTTGGACCTTTTGTCTCATTACCTAATAGGATCAGAGCTGTGCTTTAGACAGAGAAGTCTGATGTTGCCTAAGGGGGATGGTTTGCTGACCAGACTTGGAGGTTAAGGAAACAACGTGGTGGCAGTGGGAATGGAATGCAAAGGAGCAGATTAGAAAGACTGCAAAGGTGGAAACCAGGGGAAGCAGTGTTTGGTACACAGGCAAGAAGACAAAGGTAACAGAGAGAATGATCGCCCAGTAATGATAGTGGTGGAAGCAGGAGAAAGGGTAGCAAGTTTTTTCAGAAGGGATATTTGGTTTCTGAACATGCTGGTTGAGGTAGTGACAGAACACCTGGGAAGACTTGCACACCACTTACTCAGAAACGGGCATTTGAAACTCCTGAGCAAAGTCAGGGATAGAAGCAAAGGTTTGGAACTTCCCTGAAGCAAGGTTCTGGGTTAGCTGCATGTGGCTGAGAGCTCCAAGGCAAGATGGCATCTGGTAGGAGGAGCACGGACAGAAGCCCCAGGTTTTGGGGAGTATCAGTAGAATACTGATTCCCAAGCTCTTGGTTTCTTAGTGTGTGAAATGCACTCTGCAGGCAGCTTTACTTTTTTCTTGACTAAACTACTATGACTGTTGAAAGCGCAGAGGCATTCCTTATAGACATTTAAGTGTTTCTTTAATGGCTTCGGAAATAATTTCCAAGATACAGCTGGTACCCGTGAGCATACAGTGTAAATATTCTAAGTCAGCCATAGTTTTAGTACCTTAAACTGGTCCTAATTAAAAAAACAAACAACTTTCTCTGCAATGTGAATGTATCTACTCTATTTTAAGCTTTCTTCCACTGTCTGTATAGACAGGGCCCTCCGGCTGGAGCAGAAGGTCCTGCTGCAGCTGAGGACCTCCCTACTTTTTTGAAGTGTTTGCTTCTGGGTTGATGGTAAATGGAGAGGCTTTTGGGTCACAGCTGAGGGCTTGGGGCAAGGTGAGAGGAGGGTGAGGATGAAGAGAAGAGATTTAATTCCTCCTCCCTCTTTACTGCTCTTAAAAAATGTTTTTGAAGCAATCTCAAACTACAGAAAAGTTACAAGTACGGTACAAAGACTTTTTTCTCTTGGGCCATTTGGGAATAAATTAATGATATCTCATTGCCTCCAAATATTTAAGGGCATGTTTTCTGTAAACAAAGATATTCTCCTATCTAACCACAATAAAATCATCCAGTCATGAAATTAACATGGATACATTACTACCACCTAATATCCTAATATTCATATACTATTTATGTTTGACCAAATGCCTTAATGTTTATTACAGCCAAAGAGCATGTTCAAAATCATGTGTTACTTTTACTCATCTGTCAATTTGGAACAGTTTTCCACTCTTGATTTTCATGACCATCACACTTTTGGAGGGTGAAGTGAGTTATTTTGTAGAATGTTTCCCAGTTTTGGTTTGTCTGATTTGTTTTCCCACAATTACATGCAGGTTACAATTCTTTGGCAGAAATATCACAAATGTGATGCTGTGTTCTTTCATCACATCTTATCAGGAGGCACAGGGTTTTGATTTGTTTTACTACTGATATTGTTCATGCTGATGACTTCTTTAAGGTGGTATTTGCTAAGTTTCTGCACTGTGAGGTTATTTTCTTTGTAATTAGTAAGTATTCCATGGGTAGATCCTTTAAAACTATGTAAATATTCGATTCCTTATGAATCAGGCAACCTCCCTCTTTCCTCCATCCTTCTGTCCCTTCTTAACATCTGCCTGTCTGTTAATCAGTACGTTATGGATTCATGGATTCCTGTTTTTTCAATGGGATTTTAATCTGTTACCATCACTACTTATTTTGATGCACAGATTGCCCCTATTAGGTCACTGGGAGCTCTTTCACTCTGACTTCTGTGTACCACCATTTTCTGACACTTTCTTACTTTCTGACAGAAGATATTCTTGGTTCACATTATACTTTATCTGTTTCAGTCCTGAATCAGCTATTTCTCTGAGGAGCCCTGATTCTTTTTAGTGGAGAATGATATTTAGGAAATAGATCTGGCTGCTTTGTGTGCTCATTGCTCTTGAGGTGTCCCTGCTGCTCTCAGGCTCCCCCAGTGCATGGAGGAATGTGTGTGCCCATGGATTTACCTGGATATATATACATTTTTAAATTTTATTTATTTGTTTTTATTAAGGTATCACCAATATACTCTCTTATGAAGGTTTCACATGAAAAAACAATGTGGTTACTACATTCACCCATATCACCATGTCCCCCTCATACCCCATTGCAGTCACTGTCCATCAGTGTAGTAAGATGCCACAGAGTCACTACTTGTCTAGTTTGTGCTACACTGTCTTCCCCGTTATACCCCCCACACCATGCGTACTAATCATAATAACCCTCAATCCCCTTCTCCCTCCCTCCACACCCACCCTCCCACAACCCTCTCCTTTGGTAACCGCTAGTCCCTTCTTGGAGTTTGTGAGTTTGTTGCTGTTTTGTTCCTTCAGTTTTGCTTCATTATTATATTCCACAAATTAGGGAAATCATTTGATACTTGTCTTTCTCTGCCTGGCTTATTTCACTGAGCATAATATCCTCCAGCTCCATCCATGTTGTTGCAAATGGTAGAATTTGTTTCTTTCTTATGGCTGAATAGTATTCCGTTGTGTATATGTACCATATCTTCTTTATCCATTCATCTACTGATGGACACTTAGGTTGCTTCCATTTCTTGGCTATTGTAAATAGTGCTGCAGTAAACATATGGGTGCATATGTCTTTTTGAATCTCAGAAATTATATTCTTTGGGTAAATTCCTAGGAGTGGAATTTCCAGGTCAAATGGTATTTCTATTTTTAGTTTTTTGAGGAACCTCCATATTGCTTTCCACAGTGGCTGAACTAGTTTACATTGCCACCAGCAGTGTAGGAGGGTTCCCCTTTCTCCGCATCCTCATCAGCATTTGTTCTTAGTCTTTTCGATGCTGGCCATCCTTACTGGTGTGAGGTGATATCTCATTGTGGTTTTAATTTGCATTTCCCTGATAATTAGTGATATGCAGCATCTTTTCATGTGCCTGTTGGCCATCTGAATTTCTTCTTTGGAGAATTATCTGTTCATATCCTCTGCCCATTTGTTAATCGGGTTATTTGCTTTTTGGGTGTTGAGGTGTGTGAGTTCTTTATATATTTTGGATGTTAACCCCTTGTCGGTATGTCATTTACAAATATATTCTCCCATACTGTAGGATGCCTTTTTGTTCTGTTGATAGTGTCCTTTGCTGTACAGAAACTTTCTAGTTTGATTTAGTCCCATGTGTTCATTTTTGCTTTTGTTTCCCTTGCTCGAAGAGATGCATTCAGAAAAAAGTTGCTCATGTTTATTTCAGGAGATTTTTGCCTATGTTGTCTTCTAAGAGTTTTATGGTTTCATGACTTACATTCAGGTCTTTGATCCATTTCGAATTTACTTTTGTGTGTAGGGATAGACAATAATCCAGTTTCATTCTCTTGCATGTAGCCATCCAGTTTTGCCAACACCAGTTGTTGAAGAGGCTGTCATTTCCCCATTGTATGTCCATAGCTCCTTTATCGTATATTAATTGACCATATGTGCTTGAGTTTATATCTGGGCCCTCTAGTCTGTTCCATTGGTCTATGGGTCTGTTCTTGTGCCAGTACCAAATTGTCTTGAGTACTGTGGCTTTGTAGTAGAGCTTGACGTCAGGGAGTGTAATCCCCCCAGCTTTATTCTTTCTTCTCAGGATTGCTTTGGCTATTCGGGGTCTTTTGTGGTTCCATATGAATTTTAGAATGATTTGCTCTAGTTCATTGAAGAATGCTTTTGGTATTTTGATAGGGATTGCACTGAATCTGTAGATTGCTTTAGGCAGGATGGCCATTTTGACAATATTAATTCTTCCTATCCATGAGCACGGGATGTGTTTCCATTTATTGATATCTTCTTTAATTTCTCTCATGAGTGTCTTGTAGTTTTCAGAGTGTAGGTCTTTCACTTCCTTTGTTAGGTTTATTCCTAGGTATTTTAATCTTTTTGATGCAATTGTGAATGAAATTGTTTTCCTGATTTCTCTTTCTGCTAGTTCATCGTTAGTGTATAGGAATGCCACAGATTTCTGGGTATTAATTTTGTATCCTGCAACTTTGCTGAATTCAGATATTAGATCTAGTAGGTTTGGAGTGGATTCTTTAGGTTTTTTTATGTACAATATTATATATTCTGCAAACAGTGACAGTTTAACTTCTTCTTTACTAATCTGTATGCCTTTTATTTCTTTGTGTTGTCTGATTGCCATGGCGAGGACCTCCAGAACTATGCTGAATAAAAGTGGGGAGAGTGGGCATCCTTGCTTTGTTCCCAATCTTAAAGGAAAGGCTGTCAGCTTCTCGCTGTTAAGTATGATGTTAGCTGTGGGTTTGTCATATATAGCCTTTATTATGTTGAAGTACTTGCCCTCTATACCCATTTTGTTGAGAGGTTTTATCATGAATGGATGTTGAATTTTATCAAAAGCTTTTTAGGCATCTGTGGAGATGATCATGTAGTGTTTGTCCTTCTTTTTGTTGATGTGTGGATGATGTTGATAGATTTTCGAATGTTGTACCATCCTTGCATCCCTGGAATAAATCCTACTTGATCATGTTGGATAATATTTTTGAATGTGGCTTGCTAATATTTTGTTGAGTGTTTTTGCATCTATGTTCTTCAGGGATATTGGTATGTAATTTTCTTTTTTTGTGGTGTCTTTGCCTGGTTTTGGTATTAGGGTGATGCTGGCCTCATAGAATGAATTTGGGCATATTTCCTCCTCTTACACTTTTTGGAAAACTTCAAGAAGAATGGGTATTAGATCTTCACTAAATGTTTGATAAAATTCAGTGGTGAAGCCATCTGGTCCAGGAATTTTTTTTTCTTAGGTAATTTTTTGGTTACTGATTCAATTTCGTTGCTGGTAATTGGTCTGTTCAGATTTTCTGTTTTATCTGGGTCAGCCTTGCAAAGTTGTATTTTTATGTAAAGTTGTCCATTTCTTCTAGGTTATCCAGTTTGTTACCATATAATTTTTCATAGTATTTTCTAATAATTCTTTGTATTTCTGTGGTGTTCGTAGTGATTTTTCCTTTCTTATTTTAGATTCTGTTTATGTGTGTAGACTCTTTTTTTCTTGATAAGTCTGGCTAGGGGGTTTATCTATTTTGTTTATTTTCTCAATGAACCAGCTCCTGTTTTCATTGATTCTTTCTATTGTTTTATTCTTCTCGATTTTATTTATTTCTGCTCTAATATTTTTTATGTCTCTCCTTCCACTGACTTTGGGCCTCATTTGTTCTTTTTCTAGTTTCCTTAATTATGAGTTTAGACTGTTCATTTGGGATTGTTCTTTTTTCCTGAGGTAGGCCTGTATTGCAATATCCTTTCCTCTTATCACAGTCCTTGCTGCATCACATAGATTTTGCGGTGTTGAATTATTGTTGTCATTTGTTTCCATATATTGCTTGATCTCTGTTTTTATTTGGTCATTGACCCATTGGTTATTTAGGAACATGTTGTGAAGCCTCCATGTGTTTGTGGGCTTTTTCATTTTCTTTGCGTAATTTATTTCTAGGTTCATACCTTTGTGGTCTGAGAAGTTGGTTGGTACAATTTCAATCTTTTTGAATTTGCTGAGGCTCTTTTTGTGGCCTAGTATATGTTCTATGCTTGAAAATTTTCCATGTACACATGAGAAGAATGTGTATCCTGCTGCTTTTGGGTGTAGAGTTCTGTAGATGTCTGTTAGGTCCATCTGTTCTAATGTGTTGTTCAATGCCTCTGTCTCCTTATTTATTTTCTGTCTGGTTGATCTGTCCTTTGGAGTGAGTGGAGTGTTGAAGTCTCCTAGAATGAATGCATTGCATTCTATTTCCCCTTTTAATTCTGTTAGTGTTGTTTCACATATAGTTGCTTCTTTGTTGGGTGCATAGATACTTATAATGTTTATATCCTCTTGTTGGATTGACCCATTTATCATTATGTAATGTCCTTTTTTGTCTCTTGTGAATTTCTTTGTTTTGAAGTCTATTTTGTCTGATACAAGTACTGCAACTCCTGCTTTTTTCTCCCTATTAGTTGCATGAAATATCTTTTTTCATCCCTTCACTTTTAGTCTGTGTATGTCTTTTGGTTTAAAGTGAGTCTCTTGTAGGCAGCATATAGATCAGTCTTGTTTTTTTATCCATTCAGTGACTCTGTGTCTTTTGATTGGTACATTCAGAACGTTTACATTTAGGGTGCTTATCAATAGGTATGTACTTATTGCCATTGCAGGCTTTAGATTCATGGTTACCAAAAATTCAAGGGTAACTTCCTTACTATCTAAGAGTCTAAGTTAACTCACTTAGTATGCTATTACATACACAATCTAAAGGTTCTTTTTTTCTCCCTCCTTTTTCTCCTCCTCCGTTCTTTATATGTTAGGTATCATATTCTGTACTCTTTGTCTATCCCTTTTTATTACCTCTGGTGGCAGCTATTTAACCTTCGGAACACTTCCATCTATAGCAGTCTCTCCAAAATACACTGGAGAGATGGTTTGTGGGAGGTAAATTTTTTCATTTTTTGCTTATCTGGAAATTGTTTAATCCCTCCTTCAAATTTAAATGATAATCTTGCCAGATATAGTATTCTTGGTTTGAGGCCATTCTGCTTCATTGCTTTAAATATATCATGTCACTTCTTTCTGGCCTGTAAAGTTTCTGCTGAGAAGTTTGATGGTAGCCTGATGGGTTTTCTTTTGTATGTGATCTTTTTTCTCTCTCTGGCTGCTTTTAATAGTCTGTGCTTATCTTTGATCTTTGCTATTTTAATTATTATATGTCTTGGTGTTGTCCTCCAACACCAAGGGTGGGTCCCTTTTGTTGGGAGATCTGTGCACCTCCATGGCCTGAGAGACTGTCTCCTCCCCCAGATTGGGGAAGTTTTCAGCAATTACCCCCTCAAAGATACTTTCTATCCCTTTTTCTCTCTTCTTCTTCTGGTACCCCTTTAAATGAATATTGTTCCGTTTTGATTGGTCACAGTTCTCTCAGTATTCTTTCATTCCTAGAGTTCCTGTTTTCTCCCTGTGCCTCAGCTTCTTTGTATTCCTCTTTTCTAATTTCTATTTCATTTATTGTCTCCTCCACCATATCTAATCTACTTTAAAAACCCTCCATTGGGTTCCTCAATGATTGGATTTCCATCCTAAATTCGTTCCTGAGTTCTTGAATATTTGTGTACCTCCAGGAGCATGTTTATGATTTTTATTTTTGAAATTTCCTTCAGGAAGATTGATTAGTTCCATCTCTCTTGAGCGCTTTTCTGGTGTTGTTGAGATTTTGCTCTGAATCAGGTTCCTTTGACATTTCATATTTGTATGTGGCACCCTCTAGTGCCCAGAAGCTCTACTCTCTAGAGCCGCTGAACTCCTGAAGTGATGGCGGGAGTTGCAGAGGAGTGGTGCTAGTGTTTGGGGGGAGGAAAGAGGTGTTTCCTGCTTCCCAGCTGCTATGCCTGTCTCCACTGACAGAACCAGTGGACTGAGCACACAGGTATAAGCCTCTATGCTTTGCGTTTGTAGCTGCTGTAGGCGGGGCTTCCCTCTAGTTGGCCTGATACCAGGGCAGGGTTTGCCAGTTTGCTTACCAGGTGTGGGCTGGCCGGGAGGAAGGTGCAGCAGGCTGCTTATCACGTTGGGGGCCTTGGAGCTGCATAGCCAGGTAGGAGGATGGAGTACCTGAAGACTGTGAAAGTTCCCAACCAGCTGGGCAGAGTGCATCTGGACAATTTTGTCTACCTGTCCTTTCTCCTGAGCAGTAAGCTCTGTGCAATCCTTGCCCCTTTAGCAACCCTCTCGCTTTTAGGAAGTCTCTCAGACTGCCCACTCAGATCAGCCGGATATGGATCTCTGCTTTCCATGGCAGCTGGAATCTCAGTCTCTCCAGGTATTTCACCCGTCTTAGCTTTCCAACCCCACTAATCTCCAGAGCACCATGCAATGTAGGTTTGTGCTCCCAGAGCAGATCTCCAGGGCTAGGTGTTCAGATGTCCGAGGCCTCCACTCCCTCCCTGCTCCATTCCTGTTTCTCCCACCAGTGAGCTGGGTTGGGGGAAAGGCTTGGTCCTGCTGGATCATGGCTTTGGTACGTTACCCTGTTCCATGAGGTCTGTTCTTTTCTGCAGATGTATGCAGTCTGGCACAGCCTTCTTTCCTCTTGTTCTTTCAGGATTAGTTGTATTAATTATATTTTCGTATTATATGTGGTTTTAGGAGGAGGTCTCTGTCTTACCTCTCACACCACCATCTTTAATCCCCAATACCCATGTATATATATTTTTAATCTTTCTACAACTCTAGTTCCAGAGGGTTCTTTCTGGTTTTCTCCCTTTCCCTTTTCTCTCTCTGATGGTGACAAACCTGGTGCCCATTATTCTTAATATGATCAGTCCCCATGCATACAACCAATCTACCATCAGTGTGGCTGTTCTCCTTCCCCCCATCCCCTATCTGTCCTTCTTACACACCTGGACTCTCCACCCCACACCAGGCTGTCTGGCCAGGTGGAAGCCTCCCTGTGGGTAAAATTATAATATTTTCAGAATATCTTGCCTGGCCTTAGTGCATCTGCATATCAACAGGCGTTCCTCAGGGCTGGATAACAGTATGGCCTCAGTGCATCTGCATATCAATAGGCATTCATGGGGGTGGATAAAAGTTCATCTCCATGTCAGTGGGTAATTACCTGGGCAACTGCGGGCTTATCTGAACCTGAGACGTTAGGGGGAGTGCTGGTTTGCTTCTGCCAGAGCAGGAAGGAGAGACGGCCCTGGACTGTAGTTTGTAAGCAATAACTGGGTTTTAAACTTTATTTCTCCCTTTGACTGATTTCAGTATTAGAGGTATTTTGTCCTGGGATTTCTTTTCCTGGGAGTTACACTCCCTTACCTTACTAGGGCTCTGATCCCTGTATCATCAGGTCACCTCACCCACATCCCACCTCTGTTCTCATTATGGTTCTCTTCTACAGGCCACATCTCTCCCTTTTCCCCTAGCCTGCTTGTGTTGACACTGAACTAAGACTGAGATGGGAACAGTTTTGGAATGCTCTGAACGGCCTTAGTGGATTTTAACTGAAAGACTGGACTCTTATCTCATTCAGAGAAATCATATAACCTCTGATTTGTTTGACTTCAACCTGCGAAGAAAGGAGAGGCTGAGCTTTGGTTTTTACCTTTTACCTAGAGGTTCTTCACCCAAGTTCCAAATCACATTCACACTGTCTCTTTCTGGTCACTAGTGCTTATGGGGGCTGAGAAAAAACCAGTTGAGCTTCATTGGTTCCTGGTTAGGTGGGGCAGATCCAATGGGAATGTGTGCTCCTGAAGAAATGCTGGTTCCCCAGGCATAAAATATGGGGCCCAGGCAACTTACAAGAAAGATGGAACAAAGGCACCAACTTCATTGTCTATCTCAAACTGGAAAGGGGCTCAGAAAAATTTACCTTGATTCCATGAATAGAGCCCTGTCTTCCTCCCCTTCTCCCTAGCTTGACTACCCCACTGCAAACTGTTATCCTTTGTCTTTTTTTCTTTGGGGAGGGAGAACTGGGCTCGCTCATTGTTGGTGGGGGACTGGTAGAGGGAGCAGAGAGAGCTAGTGACTGTGGGGAGGTGGAGGAATGGATGTACTCTGCATCTTCTGGCAAGGTTAGCTTCAGGATTTTCCTGCAGGAGCTCTTGCTCCACTAATAGGCATGCCAGAGGTTCCCAACTCATGGGCTCCAAGGTAGAGGAGAAGGCCAGTGTGGCAGCGCTAGAAGTGGGTGCACGGACAGATGGTTTAAAAGTATCTTTGCCACCTTGATAATGTGATAGAAAGTCTCTTACTGCTCTCCTTTGTGCTAGAAATATATCTATGCATGTTACTTTTAGAAAGTAATTTTCTCAGTGCTGTTTTTATCAGTTTTCTGATGCTGTCTCATGTATGATTAATTAAAAAAAATTATTTTTGATAGCTACCACAATGTTTGAAGCTGGAAAGGACAAAGGTAATCCAGATGAGTTTGCTGTGGCACTTGACGAAACTCTTGGAGACTTTGCATTCCCAGATGAATTTGTCTTTGATGTTTGGGGAGCCATCGGAGATGCCAAACGAGGATGATTCCAATGTAGATGATCCATCTCTAGAGAAGTGAACCATTGCTCCTTGAAAAAACAAACAAACCCATAAAAACTGCTTTTAGACACTGTTTTGGACTGTGGTTTGTTTTTTTTGTGTGTGGAATACATTCTTTGAAGTATAATTTTGATTTTTGGTACTTTTTAATGCAGTTGCATATATAGTATGCTTAAGATAAATAACCTAAAATGTGATCAATTTTACTATTCATTCAAAAGTTTTTTTTGAAGTAAGTTTTAGAGGGCCTAGGTAGATGATTTTGCTTCCCATTAACACCCATGTTTCATTTTCCACATATAAGTTGTTGGTTGCAATAGCTTTGTAGTTCTTTTCCAAAATCTTAATGCAGTAAAAATAACAGTTGGAATATGATTTGCCTCAGAGCATCTTCATTTTGTTACACTGGCTTGAACAGGATATGTTCAGGAAATGAAATATGAATTATACCTGCTTGAGTCTAGAAGCTTTTAAAAAAAAATCCATTGTATAAAGGGAGGAAGAGTCCTATAGCCTGTTGATGTCTGTGGCCTACTTTCTCTCTTTGTAAAACAAGGATTGATTTTTATTTTTTGTTTCTTGGTAATTGCTTCTTTGCTTTTTAAAACTTACTGAAATCTGTTGTACTGTGTATGTGTTTGCATGTGTGGAAGAGGGTTGAAAAAGGCAGGTAGGGTAGAAACCATTTATATATATATATATATATATTTTTAAATAGTTTGTAAAACTATTTGTTTTTCCACCTATGCCTACTTCTATATTACTCTTTATGAGCACTCTAGGGGAGATTTTTATAGTCTTTGTAGAACTTTTCTTTTGAAAGATACTTACTCAGAAAATAACTATGTCTGAGAACATTTTTTTGGGTTAAAGAGAAGCACTTTTAATCCCTCTAAGCTTTAGAGGAGATATTATAAGAAATGGACTCCCCCCTGTGGATATGAGCAAGGAAGGGAGCATTGAGAAAATATATTAGCCTATCATTTTAGGGTTTTAACACACACTCTCTAAAACCTTACATTGTTGAGAAAATTGAGGGTAAATAACTGTCTTATCACTCTTATTGACATTTTACAGATAGAAATGGAAATGAATGGTTTCAACATAGATCATTTAATAAGGCAGAGCATGGTGTGACCAGGCATTCTTCTCAAGTGTTAGATGGAAATGCTGTGTGCTACCACGGTAATCAGAAATAATAACCCATGAGGGATGTGTTCTAGGGAATCAGAAGTAGTTCTGTTTTCATGCTGAGTTAACTTGTTTTCTGGTGCAACTTTACTTCTACTGCCACTCCCCTTTCATATAAGTTTAATACTCTGATATTCTTTGTCTCATTAATCTGAAACCTATGCAAAAGCTGTTTTTACCATTAATGTGTAACAAAAGTGGTTCATAGAAAGTGGATTGTCTTATCGTTTGAAAATAGGATCCAGTTCAGGCTGAAATTTGTTGCTAATTCAAGGATTTTTTTCAGAGGTCCCTAATACCTATTCTTAATACTCCTTTTCTTAGAAGGACACACGCACAAAAAGCTGATATTTTTAGAGATGGGAAAGTTATTGGATGACTTAGGAGGCCCATAGAAACATTCTAGTTAAAAAAATTAATTTCTTTGCCCTACATATTAGATTTGAAATGCTGAGTCGTTTATTATGATGGATGTCAGTTTCTCTTCCTTTTCGGACATGCATGAAGGTCGACACTTTGTGCGGATTCCCTGTGATCTCATATCCACAAAGCAAGTGTGCTCACCATGATCTTTCTAGAATTTTGATGCATAAGGTACTGATGTCCATGTACAGCTATAACTATACTTGCCTGTTAGCATTAAACAGGCAGTTACCATTATTAAGGGCTTCAGCTGGGCACAGGTGCTTTAATACTAGCAGGTTTTTCCTTGAAATGTTTTTATTACACACCTCTATTGCTAAACTGATAACAAGGTCAGTTCCTTTACGTCATTTTGTTCCATTACCTGAAAACATATCTACTTGTGAACTTTGTGCCTTTTGGTACCTGTGCAGAAAAGGAGCAGGGTCCCTTTTGCGCTGTCACAGTTTACAAATGTGGGCGCTACCTTTCTGCCGCTGCAGAGACAAATCTTTTTTTTTTAAACACACCGTTTTGTTGAACTGCTAATCGTTTTCTGAAGGCCTCTGTTGTTTTCTTTTGTTCTGTAGGAGTTTTTTTCTCTCAGTGGAGGGAAATTTTCTTGATTTCACTCCTTGCCAAACAGCATCTTTCAGTGTCCAGGAAGAGCACACTGTGTTTTCTTTGTGGCAGGGAATGCAGATGGATGATTGAACGTTGGGCCCAAGGAGGCCTTGAACATAGCTGGGTCCCGATCAAGTGTACACATTCTGATGATTACAAATAGGTGCATTTTGGGTGTCTGTGATATTTCAAAAGTATAATTATGTAATTATATGATGTGAAACTTCTTAAGAACCAATAATAAAAGCAGTAATCAGTTAATCTCTGGGATTACAATATCCAATATTAAAATGCGACAGATGATGAACTAAATAGAGATAACATAATTTTTCCAAATGCTGTTGAATTTGCGATATACCCTCTGAAACTTTAAAAAATAGACATCGCCAAAGTAAAGTGCCCTTTATTTAGGTCCATGTTATTGTTAGACCTTCATCAAACCTAGAGAGAACCTTCCTGGTATCCTTCAGTTATCTTTGCCTGTGTAGCATAATAGCAAAATGAATTTCATCTGCAAATGGAGTTTTCACAATAATGGTTCTTCTAAATAGAGCATAGTTATCCATTAAAGATGTAAAAGATTGATCATATAATGACTCTTTCCTCTCTGATACATACAAAAATACATGGATACCAATAGCATTGCTATTATTCTAGTGGAAGTAATAGGCTAGGATAGTTAAGTGTTTTACCCAAGTTATGAGGGCATAAAGATAGAGGAGATGCTATTCAGCTCACAGTCCCAAGTATTAGTGCTCTGTGTAAAATGCACATTTATTATCTTCTTGACACAGACTGAAAGAGAAATCAGTGTGATTACAAGTCTCTACACATATCATGGTTATAAAAGGTTTCTAAGATTGTGAATTGTACAAATGGCACAGCCTGTCCCTACCTATTACCTGAAAACCTAGTTCTAAGAAATGATGCACAGTTGTTATCTGCTAGGAGGGTGAAAGTTGAATATGACATCTTTATTTCAGTTAGAGACATTAAGTCCCTGTAAGACTTGATTTTAGCCATAGATATTTTTCAGATAGTGACAAAAAAAAAGTTTCTGAAGGGTATTAAGTAAGCATTTTATATTTTGAACTGGTTGTGCCATGCAGTAATATTGACTATATACAGGTAAAATATTCTTTTTTGAAAAAAGAAAAAGTTTTTACCTTAAAAAATAGCATATACTTTAAAATGTTTTTTTTTTGAGATTGAATTTTGGAAATCTATTAAAATGTGAAATTGTGAATTATATTTTGGTATTTAAAAATGTATTTACTGTATTTCTAGAGATGTACACATTTTCATGTATTGATCACAAGGAATTATTTGTAAAGATATAATTTTATAATATTTTATTTAAAATATGACTCCTTAAAATAAAAACTTCTTCATGAAAAAAGTGGTGAATGTTTTATGGAAAAATTAAAGATTTGGGGTTTTAACATTAAACGTTTTAGTTTGTTTATGTAAATGATGGGAATAACATGTGATTATTCAGGCCTTTATGTTTTTAACGTATCTTTGGTGTTTTTTTTTCTCTATGTATTTTGTACAAGGTGTAACCTCTAAGGTATCTTTGTTTTAAAAGCCCCAAATTACTTGTTTTGATTCAGTAAAAATACATGAGCTATGCATCACCATAATACTTTAAGATAAAATAGTCATAAGCTGTTTCTTCTTATAAAATGGAGGTTTAAGCAGGGGGACACTTTTTTTATTCAACAAATTTTATGGCTGTAGTTTCCAAACAATGGGATGAGTAAGAAGAAATACCAGCCCTTAGCTGTTAGGTAGTTAGGACTCCTGGATTCATTATCTCCTTAATACAGTTTATAGGCCCTATCAGAGCTGTTAGAAATCCTTACAAATATCATTCTAATTCCATATATTTGGAGGTGGAGTCCAGGCATCTGCATTTGGACACATCCTCCAGACGATTCCAATGGAAGTGAAACATGGACCTTGGAGATCTCAGAAGGTCTTGGCCGATCACTGGGGTTGAATGATAGGACCTCAAGAACTTATGACCTATTAAGTTAAACAGAGACATAAAAGAGATCTCTAATACAATTAGATAAATGCTAAAATGAATGGAAAATAGTTTGGGGAAAAGATACATATGATGGTAGGATTTCTTTTAATTTCACTAAGTGGGTGATTTTCTAAATGTAACTTAGTATTCTAGAAGAATTTGTTATTGGAGAAATAGACTTCCTAATCCACACACTATGGATTAACCTGTGTGATGGTTTTGCCTCAGTTTACATGCAGTGTTTGCTGCCTGCCATTGCTACAAATATTGGCTATTTATCTTACCCTTATTATGTATTTTTCCTTTTCTAGTTTTGTAGATGAGCCTCTGAAACAATGGTTTCTAAAGAACAGTTTTGCTTTTGGTAGGGTGGAATAGACATATATGGTAAGAAGAGTGCCTCTCCAATGGGAGTAACTTCCGTGGGTACTTTGGTTTTGATTATGGAAAAGCTAAACTTGTATGATTGCTACTTAAATTCTCCTTGTATAGATTTTTCTCTTAGCGAGGGAGGGCCCTTTATATAAGGGGTAGAGTGCAGAACATCATTCATTATTTCCTAGATATTTTTAGATGACTTTATTATGTTATGTGTCATCTAAAAATATCTGGGAAATTATGATTTTAAAAACTATAGATACAATGAATTAATTTAGCCTTGAAAATGTAGTTTCTCTAAGTTAGAATTTCTACCCCCTTGTTCAGGGGGGTTATTATAAAAAATAGATTTGTTTTAATTTTAACAGCTTTCCAGTGAAAAGTAAACAGACATATAAAAATGAAATAAACCAAAGACTCTTCCTCATAAAACAAAAAGCAAACTTCCTCTTCTGAAATAAGACTGGGTAAAAATGAGGCAATAAAATCCTTCACATTGAAGGAGTGTTTGCAGAACCATGGGATACTTTAGCTTTGGGAGAAGGATAATGGGAACATTGTAGCCGTCCCCCGTGATGTCCCTCCCTCTCCACTCCTGTTTCTGGCTCTTTCTTCACTACCCAACTTCCATCCATGGGGTTCGTCAGACCTCAGACCTGGGTTCCTATCCCCTACTCCACCCTCTTAGGTGACCCATCTGTTCCTGTGGCTTTAAACATCTTTATATTTTCAAGTCCCAAATACATACCTCCAGTTTGGACTTCTCTTCTCAGCTCTGTACTCAGATATTCTGCTTCCATAACATCTCCACTTGTGTGTCAAACCTTTAACATGCCTAGGGTGAAACCTTAGATTTTTCTTAAAAGTCGATTTTTCCTTAATTTTCTCTAACAGGAAGTCGTACCATAATTCACCTCACTGCTTCTTTACCTACTGCGTCTAATTCAGCAGCAAGTCCTTTTCATTGTACCTCCAAAAATGTCTTTCAAATCTATACACTTCTTTCCATTTTCCTTGTCACCTATTTAATCCACACCTCATTTCTTGTCTGGGCTGCTGCAATAGGCTCTGTGCTGTTCTCCTTTCTTCCACTCCTGCCCTCCTCCAATTTATACCTTACACGGTAAGTAGAATGCTCTAAAAATGATTATTTCAGGAAGCAAGTGTTCAGCTTTCTTTAAAATGAAAATGTTGGCATGTCATTTTTTTCTTTTTTTGAAGGGTTTGACATTATGGTCTTTTCTGTATTTGAGGGAAGGGGCACTAGTTTTGGGGTGATTCGGCTTTTACTAAAGGGAGTCTACTGTGAAAGAGCTAGGAGGAAGGAGAGGGCGGGAGGAGTTTTCATGGGTGTAGACTAAAGGCTATGAAGTGTGTGTGTGCATGTGTGTGTGTGGGGGGGGAAGGAGGGGATTAAAAAAAATAAGTTATTTTTTTATCAAGGTACAATAAAATGAACAATGTTTGGTGTACAGCTTGATGAATTTTGACATGTGTATACACTCATGTAACCATCACCCAGATAAAGATATCAAATATTCTTGATTTTTTTTTTCCGCTTCACCTATCTTGCCCATCATCTGCCTCCCCTATGGTAACCACTAATTTGTTCTCTGTGTGTATTTCTGTTCTCTGAATCTATTTGTTTTGTTTGTTCACTTGTTTGTTCTGTAGATTCCACATTTAAGTGAAATCATATGGTATTTGTCTTGAGAGGACCAGACGGAAAAGGATTGTGCCTTGTTTTCCTGTGGGCACATTGTGGCTAGACGGAGTGTTTAGACCAATAGGAACAAAAGGCTTCCAAAGATTCCTGATCTCTCATTACGGTACGCAGGAACTAAGACCCATAGTGAGGGATGGTGTCTGAGCACCCAAGACTCTTCTGGAAGCTTGAGTCATTGACCAGAGCTGGCCAGCCTTCAAAGAACCAGCACTTCCCAACTCCTGTTTATTTCTATTATCAATGTTTGATGAGGGTATTTTTTTGTCAGCAGTCAGGTCTGTGATTGTCCAGCAGGAGTGTCATCCCATCTGCCCAAACCTCTAGCTTATTCCTGAGATGTCTCTGTTTTTGCCATGACATGACCCACACATAAACCTCAAAAAAGAAAGGGGGTCCCTTGGACATCTGGTAGAGTGATGGGGGAAACCTTTGCTTCTGTACTTGGGAGGCTGACCTGAGCTAGTACAAAACCCCTGCCTGGGACATGGGCAAGTGACCTTTTCTGCTACATGCTAATGGTGTTAGGCAGGAAAATAGATATGAGAAGGGTGGAAAGAGAGTAAGTTCACAAAAGCCAACTAGAAAGGACTCAGTTAACCAGTTAAAACTAGAAAGCCAGAAAAGACTCAAGAGTTAATGAGTTAATGAGTTAAAGCTCAAAAGGTCAGGAGCAACTTGACCTTGAATGTTTGAATATTCCCCAGAATGGAAAAGTGTCTGAGCACAGCCCGTGTCTTCATTGTGTCAATTAGATCATGTCATTGTAAGATTTACTCTAGCCTACTAAAAGGCCTACCTATAAACAGCATAGTAAAGACAAGAAGATTCCATCTTAAAGCATTTTACAAAACCCAAGAAGTTAAGAAGTAAGATTCTTAACATACTCTATTGCAAACAGACAGTAACTCAGCCCACCTTGGAGGAAGGGTAGGCAGTCTTGATTGATATGCTCCCAGACTAGGAAGCTGCTATCCTGGGAAGGGAACCAGAGCAGTAAATTTCTTGTGTGAAGCTAATTTTACAGAATTACCTGGAGGACTGAGACCACGTAACAAGTCCACACCCCTAGCCCTTTGTCACTGCTGAAAAATCCTTAAAAGGGGGCACCCCTCCAAACTTTCAGGGCACTCCTCTCTCTGAGGTCGCCTGCACTTTCTGAGTGTGTAACTTTAACTTCCCAACCTTTTTTTTTTTTTTAGGAGAGCAAGGTACAGGCTTTTATTTAGAGATAAAGTGAAAGGAAAGGAGGGGACAAGAGAGTCCTCCCAACCTTTTAACCTTAAACTTTCTCCAACTTTTCAGGGCACCTCTCCTTCCTGAGGTTGCCTGTACTTCTTCTCTCTTTAAGTAACTTTAAATAAAACTTTTACTTTGCTTCACTACTTTGTCTCTGCCCTTCAATTCTTTGTTGCAGCAGGGACAAGAACCGAGGAAAACACACAATGCCCCCCAACAATGGGATCACATTAGTCCTCTTCAGGCTCTTGACAGTGGTCTCCAAGGCCCTGCCCACCTCCCCGCCATATTCTAACTCTGCGCTCTGTTTACATAGAACTTCCTTTTCACTTCTAAGTTCTTACTTTTCTCAGAGCTTTTTCTCTTGCTATTTTCTCTCCCTTGAACAGCCCCTAATTTGCATCCTTTTTGATCCTTATTAGTTTAAATGCCACTTCTTTGGAGCTTTTTAAAAACATTTTCCCTCCCTTTATTTTCTGTATTCTTGATTTCAGCCCTTGTTTATTTCTGTCCTAAAGCATTATTTGTAATTATTCTACTAGTTTCTTTTTATTCTATATTCCCCACTTGAATTATCCCAGTTTCTTGGGAGGGGGGTATTGTTGGTAATCTTTCTCACCATTGTATCCTCAGCACTTAGCCTGGAACCTGCTATATATTCAGCACTTAAAAAAAAAATTGATGAGGAACTTCAACAAATATTTGTTGAGTGCCTACTGTGTGCTCATCTGCAAGAAATGGATCACTTCACCTAATCCTCAGCAATCCCCTGAGGTAGGTAATGATATTCTGCATTTTAAAAGTCCAGAGAAATTAAAGAACTTGTTCTAAGGCGTGCATTCGGTTAGTGGCAAAGAGGATTTGAACTCAGTTTTGAATTTAAGTCCTGAGCTTTCTCCAAAATTGATCCTGTTAATACTTTACCAGAGCAATGTTCTGAGTCACTCAACAGAAGAAAGTTCTGGAGGGGATTAAAGCCTGCAGAACAAGGCTATAGATTGAATTAACACCTACACAGAGGCCAAGAAGTACACTGAAATGGCTAAGTGACAGGTTTTAGGTTAGAAACCATATGCTGAAGGATTTTAGTGGTTGTTTTAGTAAAAATACATATATCTGGTAATAATTAAGTCTGGGTTTTTAAAAGACACAGTCACTGACATAATTAGTTCTTGCTATTGACAAAAAAAAAAAAAGAAAAAAGGTCAAGGGAAGAAAGGTCCTGACCATTCTGGAGAATGCAGACTGGGCTGAGAAATCTTCCAAAGTTTCTTCAGGTTAAGGTAACTTTATGGTGAAATTGTTTTGACTTGGGCTGTGGGTATTTTGCTTCTGGAGTCATTGTTTAGTTGTTTCATAAAACTTTTAAGGGGTGCTTGCTGTGTTCTTTAAGCTTTAAAAAAGTACTGTGAAACAAATTTAAGAAAAAGCAGCAGCTTGTTATCAAATGCTCTATGTGCCATTTACCATGTGAAAATGTCATTAGCATTTGAGGTTTCATGGGGCATAGAATCTCATCATTAACCATTTCTAGATTCTAAGACACTTGAATTCTGAGAAATGAATTGGGAAGATACTGCTCCAGAAAGCCCATTTCTACACTAAAACTAATTTATATGTCAAAAGGGTAAATTTATAGAGATGGTTATAAATTCCCCAAATATATTCCCCACTCACTTCTTTTCTACACATGAGAGTGGGCAGTTTCAGCTAACTTAAGAGTTGATGAATAGGGAATATTTGTGAGGCTTCCATCAATATTAAACTCAAAGTAACTGATGTTGATTTAAAAAATGAAATCAGTCATGTTCCTATCCAGAAGATTAAATATTCATTTGTAATTGGGGCATGTTTACTGTATTCTTATTTAAATGAGATCCAAGGAAATTCTGAACTGGGAAAGTATACTGACTGAAATAGAAACAGGTGGCATTTTCCAGGGTGATAATTCTAAAACTCTATGTAGTACGTCTGTGATCCTTCTTTTTGACTCTCTTGGTAAACATTGTCAATAATCTTGGTTTAATCTTTTAAAATGGATTAATTGGATTCCAGAAAGATTCCTGTGGGTGATTTAATGCTTATTTCACTGACCAGAAGGAGATCTCTCAACTCTTGACCACCTGGTTACCTAATATGGCAGAAGTAAAGTTATGAGGAAAATGTTTTACCTACTTTGGCAGACAAGTAGGTGGCACTGCTTGCCTTGGCTGCTACCTCGTCTATTTTCCTCTTACGTGAACCTCAAAAGCCAGTCAAGTATTTGATATATTCTTGTATCTGTTCGGCCTTGTCTAGTCTGACTTTTGATCATCTGTGATCCCACTAAGAATATCCCCTTGACAGCTAAAGTGTCTTTGGTACCCAGACAAGTTCTCGTTAGTATCTTGGGGATTATATCATGAGGTCTCAGTATTCAGAGCAAATGACTAATTTTACAGAACAAGCCAAGGTTCCCCTAGACCTGAGAGGTGAAGGGAGGACTGAGTACTGAATTTACTGCAGAGGTGTTATGGTTAATATTCTGTAAAGTTATAGACGGCTTCATACCAAGCATAAAATTAAATAAGTAAATTAAAAGCTTTAAAACTTCATTCATGACTTCAAAACTTTTAAATAAGTTTCAAGCAAACAGTTATTGTGAATTTATTTTTTGCCTGGATAAATAAAACAAGTTGAGCTTCTTTGTTTTTAGTAATTATAAATACTATTAATGTGGATGATTCACATCATAAAAATACTTGTGACTATTGAGATAGAATTCCGGCCAGACGTTGATTCATACGTGACTGTTTCAGCAGCTATCACTTGAACAAAATTTTCCTGTCTCTGGCATTTTTCACATTTAAGTAATTTACCAACATTTTTGAGGTGCAATACTTTGTACTTATCATGGGATATTTTCCCCTTGTTGTATATGGACTCTGTTATCACCTGTTATTGGGAGACTCATTAACTATAGTTAAATGATGCTTATTAGAAACAAGGGTGTTTAAAGTTGGAATTATAATAGTTTCCTATAATTATAATAATACAGACCTATTTCCTTATAGACTATACTTGTCCCTTCAGGTCCAGGGTCTACGTCTACATGATTTCCTGTTAGAGCTGCTCGTGAGAGAAGCAGCTGAATCATAAATCAACACCTTCAACTCAAAATGTTTTCTCTGGGCTTTATAACTGGTCATGGTATATAATAGAGGCTCACAGGGAATAGCCGAGATATAAAAGCAAAGGCGAAGTTGGAAGGAATCAGTGGCTTCTAGTGAATTTCCTTTTACGGGACCTCCTGAAAAGCCTGTTGTAAGCATTGATCTTATTTTAAATGTCCAAATTCTTCATGTTGTTTTGATTGTAAGGACTTCATTATCTTTGGGGCTTAGTAATTGAGTCCAGGAATAGCATGGATAACCAGGTGGTGAATGGCAGCCATTAATGTACTGTTAGATTCCTTAACATAGCTGATTTGTGGCTCATTTTTGCACCACAGTTTGTTTTCTCTGTCCACAGTGTTTTATTAGGTATGGTATGTTTCACCTAGTTGGAATCAAATATACCAACCAAATGTTGGACTAGGATACTGGTAGCCTGTGGCATGGTCTTCTAATTGACAGTCACAGGGGTCTATCTATGTACCTCATTTTCTGCAGATTTGAAGGATTATGGCTCATCTCTTCGAGGGCACAAGCGATGTCCACTCAGAGCATCAGTCTCAATTGCCCTGGAGAAAGTGGGTCTCTTCTGACTGATGATCTGGGACCTCTCCTGGTTCCTGGCTCCTGTAAACTAAATTTTATATAAGTAATCCTATTAGTCAGGATTCAGTTACAGAGAACTGAATCTGCTGCAGCTCTTTTAAACAGAAAGGGATTTATTATAGGTTATTAAATAGGGCCCAGAATTGTTAGGAGGACTCAAGGGAAGACAACAAGCTGAGGAGGCAGACACTAGGAAGAATTCCCGAAGCCTTGCTTCCCAACTGGTTTGCTAAAGGAACTGCTGCCATGGTCAGCAAGCTGCTTCTGCTAAATTGGTACCAGCTCTGAGGCCCTATCACTTCTGCTTTATTTGCACCAGCACAAATGATGACACATGCCCTGCTTCTCTCACAATTAACTGTGTTCTGAATTCAAGCCTTGAGTGCCTGTTATTGTCAGAACTGAAGTTATAGCCAGAACCGACGGCTGAAAGCAAACGGGGGAAAAAAGTTTTTTGTCCACTATAGTATCAGAAAGATGATACAAGGAGATTGGAATAGCTGTTGAACACGCCTGTCCACATACTTGTTCCTAGCAATAGTCTTTACTGAGGTCAGACCAGCCTAACTTACTTCCTTAATTGATAAAAATCCACCCAACCTTTTGGCATGATGCATAGTAAGCAGGTTGCCAAAACATATTTATATAGATTGTTAACTATTTTTCCTTCATGGATGCTGCCATGCTTCTACTTTTAAATAAAACCAGTTGTTTAATGAATAAGAAATAGCCTACATCTTTTGTTGAGGCTTATGTAGAAGTTGTTGAAATAGGATAAGGCAGTACCACCACTGTCTGAGTGGACTCCATTGCCTTAAGACAAAATCATCTCCATCACAGGATCCTATTCTTGAGGCATGAACTAAAAGTGAGTGTCATAGATCAATTGTTGAGTTGTGTAGTGTAAAGGAACTTGGCACACTCTTTTCTCTGTATGTCTCTTGGGTGGCATGGCACATGTTTGGGCTGCTTTTAGTTTGGGATTCAGTGAGTGGGCAACCGTCCACTGTGTTTTTGTTTCATTTGTGTTTTACTTTCCCTATAGGATAATTGAAGTGTCCCAATTTTCTTTCTTTAAAATAAATCTCTTGTTCCTATACAAATGGTGGTTTACTTGAAAGAATTTTATTAGGCTTATTTCATTGTTATACAGTTTCTTAGTACAAAGAATATAGAGAAATCCTATTAAGGAACTAATAGGCTATTAATTGATCTAAATGAGCCAATGGCTTGCTTCCCTCTTGCCCACGCAAAAGCATCTTCCCAATGAGTTATATATTTACTTTCTAAACTGGAGTTTACAAGCAATGTTAAATGGTAGTCATATTTTCCTTTAGTTGTGCTAAGAAGTGATGTAAGTGAACACTTATTCTTTAATAATTTTAGTCACTGACCCTTAATTAGTGTAATTCCATCCCTGATTGTTTGGTGGTTAAGGCACTACAGCCATTCTCATAAAAGCTATTTTCAATTTTTAAAATTTGTAGATAATTAATGTTTAAATATCCCGTACACTGAGAAATTTGTGCTGCTGCAAATCTCTTGGCTCTAAGATGTAAAGGTGAGTGAAAATATCGTTGCTATGTCATTTAACATACTATAGAACAAGTCCTGCACTTAGAATTTCATTTTAGCAAGAAAATGTTGTAGTAGGTATAACACTCAGTTTTTGGAAAAGTCTGGGATTGCCTGAGCTTACCCCTCTTGCAACATGGTGCTAAAGTCTTTTGTATCTAATGGCACTGGATTCCTTTTCCTTCTTTTCAGTTCAGGTTCTTACCACCACCTGCAACAAGTGAGAGAAATAGTTAATGTATCTAAATATATAAAATTGAGTAACACATTAAAGAACAGCAGAGAAAAATGGCTCAAAATGGAACCAGTATTGTGTAATGGTTAAGGAAACAGGTTGTAGTCACACAGATTTGGGTGTCAGTTTAGCTTCACCGCCTATTGGTTGGATAAACTGCTCCAATATTCCATTCCTCATCTCTTAAAAGGGACTAATAATACCAACTCATTGTGAGGTTTGTTGTAAGGATTACATTAGCTAATATACCTAAAGCACCTAGTGCATTATCTGGAACATTTAATATATAAATATTTAAATATTAAAAAAATTTATTTATTATTATTGTTGATATTCTTCCAGGCAGACATCGAGTTTTCACAACCTGTTGGAGAGCTAGCTAGAAGGGCCTGATTTGTCTTCTCCTATCTTCACATTTAAATAATCTAGAAATATATGTAAAACTAGAATATTCAGCAACAATGTGCCCTGCTTGAGAAGGAATGTCTACCATAGAGAAAATATATGATTTTCTGGAAAAAAACAACCTAAATTGATTCAATGGGAGTAGAAAACCTGAATAGTTCAATAACCACGGAGGAATTCTCCTTACCTCCCAAATGACTCTATATGCAGTTAGACAAGGTGAATTTTTAAGTTTTGGAAAAAGATAATTTCTACTTTATAGAAATTGTTGCAAAGCACAGAGACATAATGCTAAAATTTTATCAATTAATTTACAAGTGTAGCATAATGCTGATATAAAACTTGATAAGTTTTGAGTATTTGAACAGAAATTTGGATACAAAGATGAACAATATGATGGAATAATAGAATATGGTATAAAAGACATTTAATGTCTTGAGAAAACATATAATGCTTAGTGAAAAGCGAGGGCACATAACTTTATATACAGCAGGATCTATTTTGTTAGTAAAAAACATAAAGGAAAGAATATAAATATTAACAATAGTAAAATCTGGGTAGTACTGTTGTGGGTGACTTGTGTTCCCTGTGCCTCTATTTTCCAAATTCTAGATCTATAATGGTTATGTATTATTTATATACTCAGAAAAGGAACATTAATCAAAAAGAATACAGTGTGTGGGGGGAATGAATGAAATAGGTGAAGGAAATGAGGAAGGACAAACTTGAAATTATAAAATGATTTAGTCACAGAGATGGAAGTATAGCATAGGGAACGTAGCTCATAATGCTGTAATATATTAGTATGGTGACAGATAGTAATTACATTTATCCTGGTGAGCATTTGTAATGTGTATAACTGTCAAATCACTAAGTTCATCTGAAACCCATGTATATAAAGTACAATTCAACAAAAAATTTAAAAATACAGTGGCTATATAAAAAGGTAGGCATATAAGATATAATAGAATTAATAATGTTTATGAAAAAGATTGGTTAAATAGTTTGACATGGCTAACACTGTCCTCAGAAAGATTTAGGAAGTGTCTCCTTTAATTCTCCTTTACTTCTTTTTCTATTTAGTCCCTTAAAACATTAAAATTTTTAAAGCAAATGAATTATATCTGCTAGAAGCTGTGGAGGAACCTAATTTGGAGTCAGAGTAGTGTTCTCTAGGTGCTGTTTTAATGTTAATGAGCTTTCTGTTTTAATTTTAATTTTTTTGTCTGCTTCCCATAATGTGACAAAAATGGAAAAAGGCTGTATTGAAAATTCAATAGAAATAACTTCTATCAAAAGTTTAAGGTAGGTACACAAATAATTCAATAAATTAATTAGAAAACTGTTAGACATTTAAAAATGATTTACTGTAGTCAACAGGAAAGTTTGTATCCTAACTTGGAATTTATGTTTCCATACTAACGAATTGAATCTAGAGCTTTAGGGGTATATGTCTGCAGACAGTAGACACTCAAATAGTATATGAAAAAAATACAAATTTATTTAAAAACTTTTTAAATTTACACTCTGGTCATCTCATGCTCCAAAGAGATTCTATAGTATTCATTCTCCCTTTTATTCTTTATCTTAACAGATAGTATTCTCTTTACTAAGATCACTATTCATAAATAGTCTACATCTTTTGAAATCCACTTCCATTACATGAATTTCAAAATTGTTTGATATGTGGATTATTCAAAGATTCTAATAGGAATTTGTGGATAATATTGGTCACATGTATTAGTTAAATATTAGTAATAAATATATTAATTTTAGGTATTGCTTTGTAGAAAGTAAAGAAGAAAAAATAAGTATAATATTTAATAAATATAATAATTATTAATTGTTGATATTCAGACTCTGAAAGTGTTGTGAAAGGGAAGAACATCACTTGAGATTTTAATACCCAAAGATAAGCACTGTTAATATTTTAATGTGCATACTTCCAGTTGTATTCCTATTTGTTTAGTTGCATATTTTAACAAATTGTGATCATGCTCTATATAATGCATTAGGCCTTGATTTTTTTTCACTTAACAATATAGAAGCTCTTTCTGATGTGATAAATGTTTTTCTACAACACTGTGATGATTAAATATTATTCCCTCTGATGGCAGCACCATAATTTACATACACTGAATATTTAGGTTTTTAAAATAGCTTGCTGGTCAAGGGAAACAAAAGCAAAAATGAACTCATGGGACTACATCAAACTAAAAAGTTTCTGTATGGCAAAGGACACTATCAACAGAACAAAAAGGCATCCTACAGTATGGGAGAATATATTTGCAAATGACATATCTGACAGGGGGTTAACATCCAAAATATATAAAGGACTTACACGCCTCAACACCCAAAAAGCAAATAACCCAATTAAAAAATGGGCAGAGGATATGAAGAGACAGTTCTCCAAAGAAGAAATTCAGATGGCCAACAGACACATGAAAAGATGCTCCACATCACTAATCATCAGGGAAATGCAAAATAAACCACAGTGAGATATCACCTCACACCAGTAAGGGTAGCCACCATTCAAAAGACTAAGAACAACAAATGCTGGTGAGGATGCAGAGAAAGGGGAACCCTCCTACACTACTGGTGGGAATGTAAGCTAGTTCAACCATTGTGGAAAGTAATACAATATGGAGGTTCCTCAAAAAACTAAATATAGAAATACCATTTGACCCGGGAATCCCACTCCTTGGAATCTACCCAAAGCATACAACTTCTCAGATTCAAAAAGGCATATGCACCCCCATGTTTATTGCAGCACTATTTACAATAGCCAAGAAATGGAAGCAACCTAAGTGTCCATCAGTAGATGAATGGATAAAGAAGAGGTGGTACATATACACAATGGAATACTATTCAGCCATAAGAAAGAAACAAATCCTGCCATTTGCAACAACATAGATGGAGCTGGAGGATATTATGTTCAGTGAAATAAGCCAGGCAGAGAAAGACAAGTGCCAAATGATTTCCCTCATTGTGGAGTATAACAACACAGCAAAACTGAAGGAACAAAATAGCAGCAGACTCAGAGAATCCAAGAAGGAACTAGTGGTTACCAAAGAGTAGGGGTGTGGGAGGGCAGTTGGGGAGGGTGGGAGAAGGGGATTGAGTGGCATTATGTTTAGTACACATGGTGTGGGGGATCACGGGGAAAACAGTGTAGCACAGAAAAGGCAAACAGTGACTCTGTGGCATCTTACTACCCTAATGGACCATGACTGCATTGGGGTATGGGTGGGGACTTGATAATATGGGTAAATGTAGTAACCACATTGTTTTTTCATGTGAACTTCATAAGAGTGTATATCAATAATACCTTAATAAAAAGAATATATATATAAAAAAATAAAATAAAAATAAACTAGCTTGCTGGTATTATCAAATAACATAGTGATAGGGTATTTCTTTTTTCTGTTGAAGGAAAACAAAATCCTATACATTCACATACAAAAAACCCCCAAATTTATCATCAAAAATAACATTTTTAAATTATTTATATTATCTGAAAATTTTAAAGTGTAAAACAGAAAACCTGATTTTTGTTCTCTTCATTTTGTTGACAGCATTCAGTTCGGCCCAGGCTGTGAGAGGCTCCTGGGCCAAGCCCTCGCCTGAGATCACGAAGCAGAGGGTCCAGACAAGCCGTGCCCAGGTGCATGACTTGTAGAAACTGAGATAATAAATGTGTATAGTTTTAAGCTGCTCAATTTTGGGGTAAATTGTGGAGAGCAATAGAAAATAATACAGATCTGACTAGAAAGGAGGGACAAGAATGAACTTAAAGACCATGGAAAAGATCCTGGGAAACAATGCAATTTTTCCTTTTTCACACATCCTTTGCTGAGTGGGTGATAGTGACTGTACTTGCTTTTTACAATAATTTTTAATCTTTTTCATAAAATGACAGCTTCTAAAGAAAAGTTAGCAAATACGGAGAAGCTCAAAGAAAAAATAAAAATCATACATAATTTAACCATCCAAGTATAACTTGGAATTATTATTTTGGTGTACATTTTTCCATCATCTCCTTGTTTCTACAAAATCAGGTTTATACTCAAATAGTGTTTTATAACCTGGCTTCTACCTTAAACACATATTGCATTTTCCATTTCATGTTATTCCACACATATTTGAATGGCTGTATAGTTATCCATTCTATGATATAGTACAATTTCTTTAACCAGATCTCTATTATTTCACACTGGATACTGTATTTTAACGCATGAAATTTGGACTGTCTCAGAAAATCAATGTCACCTGGATGACATTTGTTTTTTGTTTCATGTGTTGCTTTAACTTAGAGATACTAAGTGATAAATTTTCAAAGCTAAAGGAGGACATCATTTTTAAAGTCAGTTCTCCCAGGCAAACAGCACATTACTCTTCAGAAAACCTCACTGGGGCCATTTCTGACCAGCATTTAATGGGAGGGCTTAGATAACTGAACCAAGTGACTGACCAGGGAAATAAGCCTGGAAAGTGTTAAGCGCTTATCACCTCATTTAAACAAAGTGTTGGACTCTAGGGGAAAGTTATCTTTTGAAATGTAGCTGTTCTAGAGAAGTAGAAAAATGTTATAATAAAATACCTGCCTCTGCTGACCTTAGTAGAGTTTGAAGGATCAACAGCTGACCTCTGTCAGTGGGACAGAGACCCCGTTATGGACACTAGAGCCAGCAGGGACACGTGTGATCATGGTTTCCACATTAGATAGAGAGGTGGTGTGTATGTGACCTTTTCCAGCCTTCTTCTTTCCAGTTGCTATTTTGCCTTTTTCTCTGTTGTCTAAAATGAGTCTCAAATAGGTGCTGAAACATTAAAAAAAAACTTACTGGAATTTTCCAAATAACTATCTTCCTAAATGTTTCATACTGTACTTATTGGTTTTTGGCAAGTCGTTTCTTTTTCTTTTTAATTCAAGCTGGAAGTAAAATTGCCAGTAACTTAAAAAATGCTAAATTCAGGCTCCCCCCCCCCCCACTTGTCTCCAAAATACATCATTAAGCATAAGAAATGAGTTAACAAAATATGGATAGTCATGTGTCTGATGCAGTGATTTCCTCTAGAAACTAGATGATCTGTTAACACCGCCTCCAATCCTAAGATTCTATGATTTTACGATTTCATTAGTGAGTGGTTAGAAAATTTACTGGGTGACTTCTAACCCTGGGGTTAATGACTTCCATTCTTCTCTGACCATACCTCAGTTCTAATGAGATCATTCCTCTGTATCTGCTTTCTAGTGAGCTGACTCTGTCCACACAACTGGCTGCTTGTTCTTTCAGACGAAACACTGGAATGTGAGGAACCTGAAGGCACTTTTCTCAGGTGTAAAGATCTGGACCCTGCGTCCTAGGCCAGAAGTTCTGTTCTTGTTCTGAAAGCTTAGAGACAACAGCTTTATTTAGTTGGTGCTTTATGTTTATTGATAAAGATTTTGGGTTTCTTCCCAGGAAATGTACTATATGAAGTGAGAAGGTTTTTGGATTGCTATGTATGGATATACCCACGTGAGCATTCCTGTGGCTCTGAAGGAATGTCTGATCTCCGATTGCATCAGGATTCCCATAATGCTGCACATGAAGTGAAGCTGACCTTGTATGTCTAATCAGAACTGAGATGGACATAAACTCGAGTGTGTGTATGTTTCAAAAAAGATTTTTTCAAGCTGAAAAAGAAACCCAAATATTTGAAAGCAGTAGAAAGATGATGAGGACACTTAGAAAAGAACATTCTTTCTCCCTAATTAACCTAGAAAAGTTATTAGCTTTTCAGAAAAAAAAAAAAGCCAGGTGAGTGGGGGAATGTAATAGGGGTTCTTAAATAACTAATTCTGATATGTTCAATTGTCATAGGGAAGAATGTAAGTATTTCTTGAACTAGGGCTCTCGGGCCCTGGGAACTTGTCCTCAGTAAGCCCTGCTCCTTTGATAATCTGCAGAGGTCTTGGAGTCTCAGCCTCTGTCCCTGTAACCAAGCCGCCTCACATGCCTGAACATCACGTGCCTTTCTTTTTTCTTCTATTCCTTTCTGCTAAATTATTTTTCAAACAATTGTTGAGCACCTATTATGTAAGGGCTGTATTATACCACATGCAGGGGACATAAAGATGTGACTCTTGTCCTCAGGGAACCTGAACACGAGACTAGTCCTGACTCTAACACTAACCCTTTGCTCTGGACAGAAAGGCGGGGCCTCATTGTTGCTTCTAGATAACATTTTCATAGCTCTAAAGTTTGCTTTCTTTTTTACTAGGCACTCAGTTAACTGCTATTTGCGATTTTATTAATATCCCTCACCACCTGATTTAAGTTGCCCTTTGTGCCTCCTCGATACTCATTTCCCTGACTCAGACATTTTTTTCTTGGCTTTATCTCTATGGTAGATGTGAAAAATAATAAACTTTCAGGTTCTTATCAGAAAGGAGCTCAATTCTGAAAGAATTAACTTCAGATTTATATCTTAGTAAGTTTAGGAGTTCTCTGAGGACTTAGTAATCAAAACTTCTGCATTTAAAATGTAACTCAAAGTTTGAAAATAAGAAATACAAATGTAAACGATATCCTTAATTACTGTAAGGAGAACCATGGGTTCTTAAGTATTTGAAACAAAAAGTACTTGTATTGAATTCCAGACTAGTAAACTATATAAATTATAGTTACTGTAAGGGTTAAAAAGGGTTCAGAGAAAGGTTCATGTTATTTTTTCATTTTTCAATTGAAATATAATTGATGTACAATATTATATTGGTTTCAGATGTACAATGTAGCTATTTGACAATTATATACATTACTGAATGCTAACCACCATAAGTGTAGTTAACCATCTGTTAACATACAAAGATATTACAATATTATTGACTAATTTCCCTCTGCATACTTTCATCCCCATGATTAATTTATTTTGTAATTGGAAGTTTATACCTTTTTATCCCCCTCACCCATCCCTCTACTCGCTGTCCCTCTGGCAACCACCAGTCTGTTCTCTGTGCTTACAAGTCTGCTTCTCTTTTGTTTGTTCATTAGATTCCACATCTAAGTGAAATCACATGGTATTTGTCTTTTTCTGTCTGGCTTATTTCACTTAGCATAGGATCCTCTAAGTCCATCCAAGTTGTCTCAAATGGCAAGATTTCATTTTTTTAGTGGCTGAATAATATTCCATTGTATATATGTACCACATCTTTATTTATTTATCTATCAATGGACACTTAAGTTGCTTCCATATTTTGGCTATTATAAATGATGGTGTAATAAAATAGGGCTGCGTGTGTCTTTTTGAATTTTGAATCATTTGAATGATTTTGTTTTCTTCAGGTAAATTTCCAGAAGTAGAATTGCTGGGTCATATGGTAGGTATTTCTGTTTTTAGTTTTTTTGAGAAACCTCCATACTGCTTTCCACAGTGGCTGAACCAGTTTGAGAAAGGTTCATTTAAAATGTAAATATGACCGTTAATTTTATGTGTCAACTTGACTGGGCCACAGGGTGCCTAGATAATTGGTTAAACAGTATTTTGGGTATTTCTGTGAAGGTGTTTTTTGGATGACATTAACATTTTAATGGGTAGACTAAAGCGGATTGCCCTCTTTAATGTGGGGGGCACCACCCAATTCGTTAAAGGCTTAAATAGAAAAAGACCTTTTCTCTAGTAAGAGGAAAAGTCTACAGCCGACTGCCTTCAGGCTTCATCTGTGCCGTCAGCATTCCTGGGCCTGGGCCTGCTGGCCTCCAGATGGAACTGCACCATCCTCTTCCCTGGGTCTCAAGCCCGCCAGTTCACACTGCACATCTGGACTTGCCACCTCCATACTCACTGGAGCCAATTCCTATAATAAACCTTTCTTACATGTCTATTGGTTTTGTTTCTCTGGAGAACACTAAACAGTACAGTAATGCACATAACATTTGGTAATAATATGCTTATTTTAAATGCTTTGCACACCCTAGATGCTCAATAATGTATTAGTCAATTTACTGTTATGCTAATAGGCTTCACAGTCAAGTAGAAAGTTCTGGACTCTGGCTGTACTACTTATTAGCTGTGTGACCTTGGTCAGTTCTGTGCCTCAGTTTCTTCACCTTTAATATTGGGGTAGTAATATTAACTCCTATGTAGAGTGGTTGTGAGGATTAAATGAGGTAGAGCAAGGAAAGGAACGCAGGAGTTTTGATGAAAGCTGCGACCATAAACACCCCTCTGGGCCTCCTTAACGTGTGTTCCTATTTATCCAGTAATACATGGGGCTGGGATGTGGTCTGTAGACGCTCTCAGAAAAGGCAGTGCCTACATGGCGTCTCACATTTCTGCAGTGGATCCAGTTCAGCCTTCCCTCTCTGTTGAAGCTAACGGCTTCATGTTCCTCTTGACATCAAACATAACGCCAATACTCTGAAAATAGTGGCTCTGAACTCTTGTAATACAAAGATTGATTTTGTAAGTGTAAGATATTTTTTGCTTCATTCCATCAACTGAGGAAACACATAATGACAAAAAGTGTCTAAGGAATTGGGGACACTTTTAAGTGAATTTATATAAGAAACTCAAAAATCACCCAAGACCTCCATATCCCTCAAGATCAGATTAAATTAGGTTTGAGCTCCATTTCCAGGGTCTGCGACAGGCAAGGGGCTGCCCACGTTTCCTGCTCTTTAATTCCTCACGCTTTCCTTTACTCCCACTAATAGGTGTCTGGGAGGGCCCTGGGTCACATCCAGAAGCTTAGCCCTTAACCATTTCCTACAAAAAATTTACCCATAGACAGAATTTTATGAATGTAGTAATTTTCCTAAAGTTCTGAAAGGCTCCATTCACCCCACAGCCTGTGCTCCCTTGCTGGTTCTACCTCTCTTTCTTTCCTTTCAAAGCCCATGCTTCTGTCATAGTCCCTCCCACTGATATGTCCCCCAATGAGCAGAGTCCTCTCTGTCCCTCTGACAGCTCTTCTCACACGGGTGTGTCCCTATTAGATCAGCATAGCTGCCTTCCCCAACCTGTCTGATGTTCTGTCACTCATCAGTTAAAAACCTTGATATATATATATATGTTAGGCATATCATTTATGCAGTCTACAGACAAGGCTTTCTGTGTGTATGTATTTAAGGTCTCCTTGTAATAATTATAGTGGCTAAGGGGTCCCCAAATCCAACATATTGGACTACTTCCATAAAAATCTCAGTATTATCAGTAAACTTTGTGGAGATGTCATCCATGGATTTCTCTATGTTTTCATTCTTGTCTGCTTTTGTTTCTTCTATTAATAAAAACTTAAGTTTACCCCCACTTATGAAAACACTTGTATGTATTTCTATTTACCCTAAGTTTGTCCCCACTTAAACTTTAAGCATATATCTCCTTTATGATATTCCAGAATTTAGTGAACACATTCAGTATATTTCAATATTTTATAGACATTGATCTTTTCTACTTTTGGCTTTGAACATTCCATACTGAATAATGCTGAATTGCCCCCATTGTTTACCTTCCAGCTTTCTTACAGTACCAATGTGGGGACATTATAGATAGTCAATATTTCCTCCTCACCCAACTGCCCTCATGTCAATACCATTTGCTAATGGTATTGATATTAGAAAGGCAAGCAACCGCCTGTTTTCTCTTCTCTGGATTGTATAAGGGAAAATGCTGATATGACATTTTAAAAGTTAATAAAGATTCTTCTATAAAAGATTATTTTGCAGTAAAGAAAACTTGGAGATATCAATTTCTCCTAATCAGTAAGCAAAGGTACTGGCTCATTGGGACAGTCTTTCTTTTTATGATACAACTAGGCACTATCTGGAACCAGTGGTGGAGTACTGTTTTTACTTACCCTGTTTATTATTATTGAATCATCTTAAAAACTTTCTTCCTATGAGAAAACACCATGCATCATCCAACAGTGAAGCTCTAGACCAAATATTATGGTGACTACTGGTGTGTGCAGAGCCAGCATCCCCACGGAATAGCTTTGGGCTTAAAATCCTAACCTTTGGAAAATATGTATTGAACCTCCACTATGTATATACAAGGTGCTATACCTTGTACTGCACTAACCCTTGCGCTGTACCTGGTACTAGGAATATAAAAAAAAAGGAGTAGAAATGTTCTTGGTCCTCAGATGGGCTTACAGTTTAGGGTGGAGATCAGACAAGGCCAGCAAGTCAGAAAACAGCTATGATGCAAAGCAGAGCATGGTAGTTTCTCAAGAGACAAAGAGAACTGGGGGACTTCAGAGAAGGGAGAGAATCCACCCCAGTAGAATCAGGGAAGATTTCATGAGTGGAACTGTAGCACTTTAAACAGTGGCCAGCAATGCATCAGGAAGAGAATTTGAGGCAGAGGGCAAGGCATGGAGGTTGAAAAGTGGAGAATAGGTACGAGAGTAAGTAATTGAAAAAAGTAGTGAAATCCAGCCTGCAGTGGTAGGTATCTTCAGTATCAGGCTAACGAATTTCAGTTACCCCGGATTATTCCCCAAACCTGGAGTTCTTGTAGGTTATATTTTTATAATAGCATGTGTCTTGGTGGCTCTGTTTATGCGCTAACCTATTGTATCAGTTTGTGAGAGATTTGAAGTCCTGGTAAATCATTTATGTATCTGCCTGTCATAGACACCTAGCAGGACACCTGCCATATGGAAGGAGTTTGGTAAATGTGGCACTAATTGAAGCCCATCTTGAGGTTTGTTTTGTTGCATGAATATCATTCATTACCTGAAAACACATCTCACACACACACACACCCCCCCCACAGTTTAATAAAGAAGCAGATTTTGAGAGTTAACTTTTTCCTCTGAAGGTTATTGATTCTCAATTTTCTCACTGAATTTCTCAGTGAATTCAGCAGCATCCATTTTGACATGAGTTGCAACTTTAACAGACTGCAAAAGGTGTTGTCAGCTTTGTGATTACATTTCATGTTCTCAATTTTGGGGGGCAACAGTGTGCAAAAGATTTGGGTTCTCAATTGCCTCAAAAAAGGCAGGTTACTGGCAGCATTTTCTCTAGCAGTTTTTATGGTCCCCATTTTTTACAGAATAAAGTACAAAATTTTGTATGGCATTCAAGACCCATAGCCATCATTTGCTCTGAGAAATGTTTTCAGCTCACCCTCTGCTCCCCACCCCGTGTCTATATTTCAGTTGGAGAGAACTCCTCCGGCCCCTCGAGCCCTATCATCGATTCAATCCTACGTTGGCTTGTGCTGTTCTCTCTGCTGTGTATACACTGGTGATTATAGCAGGTAAACTCCCAAACCTCAGAGGCTTAATATGATCAAAGTATGTACTTTTTGTTGTTCAGGTAATAGTGGAATACAGTCACTCCTAGGGGATGGCCTTTCCCCACATGTTTTCAGGGACCCATGTTTCTTTTATCCTGTGGCTTCCTCGTCTTCACCCCGTGACTCACAAGGTTGTCCTAGTCATCTCCAGTCTAGCCAGCGGGAAGGCAATGGATGCAGGGTCATGAGTCAGGGGCTAGCCAGATGAAGCTCCGAAGCAACAGCTGTCACGTCTGCCCACATCTCATTGGTCAGAACCATTACATGGCCATGTCTGGCTGCAAGGAAGACTGGGAAACATCCTAGCAGTGTGCCCAGGAGAAAAAGGAAATGGTTTTTGGTGACTTGCTAACCAATGTCGCTCACAGCCTCTCCTTCTAGTCACAGATGATCTGCTCATTCTTTCTTCCTTTCATAGAACATACCCGTTCCCCAAGGGCCCACAGTCAGTGCAGCAGCACAAAGTTTGGGATTTTCAGATAATGTACGTGGTGTCTGGATGGGGCTTCTTTGGCAATCTGTGAATAAAAAGGCATGCTCTTCATCCCTTCTCTCTCTCAACATGCAGCAGTGGATCAGAGACAGGATGACTGTAATTAAAACTCTCTTTTGGAAAACACTTGGAATGGAAGACACTCAGCAATTCCTTGTCGCTAATGTGTATGAAATCCTACTGAGCAGGCATTGTGAAGGGCTTGTGCCCTGTGGGTGGAGAGATTCCTTGATTGGATTCTGATTCTGCACTCCTAGTAGAACTCCCTTGTCCATGGCCTTGGACCATCCCCTGGGAGGGTCTTCTATGTCCTGGTCTCCATAGCCACACCGGAAGAGGACAGTTGAGAATGTGTTCTTCCTGAGGGCTATACCCCTTTCACAGTCTGCTTCCTGCCTGTGCAAGTGTGAAGTCCTGAGGATTGTTTTAATGCTCATCTAGACAAAGGTTTTTTTCAGGTTGGAATCATGTATATTTGGCAGTATAATTCACTCAGAAACTTAAGAGATTTCTGATCTATTAGCTTCTAGTCAGTTTCATGCACCTGTAAATATAACCAAAATTTTGTGAGATGTCATTCTCGAGTTTTACTTAATTTTTTTGCTTCTTTACCTCTGTGCCCAATTTAATGGTGGCTACCTAGAGGCCAATAAATTTTGGTGGAGGTCACACTATTAATGTAATATTTGTAACAACACTGAAGTTTCAAAATAATTTAAATTTTTAATTCTTATGGATAATTATATTACAAGTACAATATTAAGATATATCATCCTAAGTAAATTTATATTTACTTATAAAACCTTATTATTACAGGTAAAATATAGCATACAAACTTTCATTTAAAAATACAAATTTTATGAAAATTTTAAGAATTTTTGAGATTTTTGAATACAGATATATTTAAAATATTATGAAAAGCATTCTTTACTCTGAAACAGTGTCAGAAAAAATAGCTGGATTTCTCTAAAACCACTGGTTCTACTTGGTCATCCAATTGCTGTTCTTGGTAACATTAACAAGAAAACACATTTATAATTTCATACTGCAATCATATATCAAGCAACTAGAATAGAATAAATGTTGTTGACATATACATCAGGTTGAACATTACTTAAATCTTTTAAAAACCAGTGTTCTTTCACTCATTTAAATAAAAAAATTTTATTTAAGTACACACTTAAATTATTATTCTAGTGTTCTAAAAATGTTTGGAAACATTTTTCTTAATTTTTAGCACTAAAATCTATCTAAATGCCTTTAGCAATAGCAGTTGTAACCAAACAAAATTAATGTTTTGTGGTCTTAATAGTTTATAGGACTTAATTATATTTGTAGGTGTGATGAAGTAGTCCCATCTGTCCATTTGTTTGTATGGTCTGAAATCACACTTCTGCACAGTGGACATATTTTCTCTCTGTAAAGGCATAAGGTAATGGCTTCAGAAACTGTATGCTGACAAATGGGAAGAATAATGTTCTGAAATTCAGCTTGACATATTGATCAAATACCATCCACAACTGAGCAAACTTGGTCAGGTAAAGAATATCTACAAAACATGTCTGAAAGTTCTCGGATGCCCAAAAAACAATCCAAAATCTTTACAATGAGGTGAAGTTGGTAATACCCCAAGAGTCTACCTAGTTATATTACCAAACTCACTGTAGCTAATACAGTAATGAAACCAAACTGATATGGGAACAGAATTCAATCATATGACCAAATTCTTCTAAGAGCATATACCAGTAACCCTTGGATTTAAAAGGCATGATGAAAGAAGGCACCAATAAAATAAGGCATTTTGAACCTCTGAAAGGAGTTTCAGAATGAAGTCTGTAATTCCAATAATCCTAAGTACTTCCCAGAAGCTCAAATGATCCAAAGTAGGATTTAAAAAGATTAAGTTGTAATAAAGTGACTGAGAACGAAAGAGAACAGAAGATCCTTCTAGGAATACCAGTAACCAAGCATACTGAACCTTTGAGGACCTTTCTCCTAGACAAACCTGTTTATAATGCTTTTGTTTGCACACATCAAAGTTGTTAGAATCCCAGATCCAAGAGAAATTCCATATATTTCTGGAACTGGGGTCTTCAGCACATCCTTTAGGCATGGAATTTATCTGGATATGAACATCTCCAGAATGCAGGCGAGGCCCTTACCCTGTATATTTTGTGGCATGGCACTTTGGCAGGCTGGGACAGGCTCACTGCCTGAAGTTCTGGAGCACTGGCCTGGCCCTGGAATACTTTTTCTCTGATACAAATATTTTTGTATCGACTGCATTTCCTCTCATGAAGATGAGTGGATGGAGGCTTCACAGTGGGGTCAGGAACAGTGGGAGACACTGTTAAACCCCATCAGGAAGGGCCATCACCTCAAACTCCACCATTAGGAACTTTGGCTGACCCAGTGGCAGCAGCAAAATAGGTTTGAATGGGCTTTTGTGTTCAAATTTTTTCTGAAATTGTCTTTTAAAATTTGTGGTCTTACAGCTTTTACACAGCTTTCCTAGCCAGGCCCCCAATTTCTGGACCTTCAATTTCTACTAGCAAACTGTCCAGTTATTTCCTGAGCTCATTTCTTATAGCACTTTGCCTGAGGTACAGAGTAGAAGTGAGCCCATAGTTATTTCCTTTCCACCCACGTCCCCCAGGGATATGGTATCAGTAGGTATGTGGCCTGCTTTCCAAATTATCTTAGGAAACAATTTTACCAAATGTTTTGCCCCTGGATAATTTGGGTGTCCATCTTTGCAGCTCTGTTATAGATTCCTCTATAATAAGTCTTGAAAGCAAAAGGGTGTAAGTCTTCCAACTTTGATCTTTTTCAAAGCTATTTTGACTACTATACATCCTTTGCAGTTCTATATGAATTTTAAGACTCATCTTTTCAACTGGAACAAACAAGCCTGCTGGGATCAGGAACTGAAGCTGGAGAAATAGGGATCTCGAAAGGAGAGCTGGTGAATCAGGGAGGCCCCCCTAAGCACGTGGCATGGTAGAAGCACTGGCATGGTAGACGCTTCAGAACTTGAGGGGAACCTGCTGAGAGGGGCCGACCACAAAGGGGACTGTAGAAGTCTACAGGAGGGCCCTGGTCCTAGCAGTCACCTCTGTGAGTTTGCAGGTGGGCACCTGGTCGTGGCCAGGCAGATATGAAGAACAGCTGGGTCCAGAGGAGGGAGCGTGTGGATGGACAGCTGCCCTGTCTACATCTCCCTTTCCTCCCTTCCTCACCAATAACCATGACCATCTTCAGAGCATAAGAGCTAATGCTTCATTTCACTCCCCAAATCTTTCACAGGTTTCTAACCCAGAGCTAAATCTAACACAGAATCAAATAGGGAAGGGGATTCTAAAATGTACTTCTAACTTAGCCAAACTGGCACAAAATAAAACCACTTTCTCTTTGACTGCTCTGTGCATCACCGTCTTCACCCAACCAGTCACCTACTTCTGATGATTAGGAACCCTTCCCTTCTCTGTCATTGCCCTTCTTTAGTTCAACCCTTCATGCCTTTTATTTATGAATTATTGCAATAGCCCCCTGACTTGTCATTCAATTAAATATGGCCAGGTAGGTTGTGCACCAAATCCAGGGGGTGCCATTCACACACCACATTTAATGGCCCTGCCTAGAGCTGCACAGGGTACAACATGCCAAACTGTACACAGTAATTCCATGTCAGACCTAGCCTCATTTCCTCCCCTAGTAACTTGAGCCATCTTTTTAAAAGGCAAAACTGACCATGTCATTCTCCTGCCTGAAATCCTTGGCCTCCCCTGACCTTCAAGGTAAAATCCAGATTTCTTAGTATAGCAGAAAATCCATTCATGGTTAGCAGATGAGCCTAGTCTCTGGAATCAGAATTTCTAGGTAAGAATTTTTATTTTAGCCACTTGGACAACTCCTTAATCTCACCGGGCTTCTGTTTCTTTAACTGTGAAGTGAGGGAGCAGGGTAAGAACAGTCCTTTCTTCATCACTTTTTGTCAGCAATATGTACGGTTATTTCTCTGGTGCAGCCTCTCACCGTTGATCCAGCCTCAACTCTATGGTCCAGCTAAACTGAGCTCCCTGTACTAGTTCTCCACGGGTCACCACCTGCCTCTGTACCTTTGCCCATGTCTGAACTCCCCCCTCTGTCTTCCCCGGCTCGAACCTGTTCATTCTCCAGGAGGAAGTGACTCATCACTTCCCCCTGGACGTTAGCAGATTCTTAAAAATATTTATTGAATTAATGAATGATGATGAATGATGAGGGCTTTAACAGGCATTGTTCTTTATGAAGAAATATAAAGATGCTTGAGGGAAAATTTGGGGACAATGCATACTAGCAGGAATTTGAGACCTCTGAAATTTAGTGATGTGACAGATTTCAAAGTGTATCTGTTCGCTGTTAAGAAGGGAAATTCTCTTAATAGAAAGAATGACTAAGGATGTTTTTGTAAAGGCATTTTTTTTACTAGCATTTGTTCAATATCTATTGCAGTAAGACCCGTTACAAAAATATTATTGATAATCCATAAAAAGTTCTTTAAGAAGTATTGTTTGTCAGTGGTCAACTGTAATCTAAGAGTATAAAGTAGCTATCATTGGTGAATCATGCATCAACATCCTGGGAACTGTTAGTTCTACAATGTCTGTAATGAGGTCAATCATTTTAACAGCGTACCTTGCCTCAGTCAGAAGCTTACACCTGAAGTTTTTGGTGGTGGTCTTTTAATAAAGACAAGTAATTAGTCAGAGTTTTTTCCTCCAAAATTTCTAATTTCTGTGTCCTTGAAAAAGGTCTCTCTGTAAGGATATTTTTTCATATTCAAAATTTCTGGATCAATAATTGTTAATTTTTGTTGAAGTTTGGAATAAAACTGTCAGTGCACGGACTTAGTATAAGAAGATATTAAATCTGAGCACTTCTTTGGGCTTTAGATGTTGACCTTTTCCAAAAACCAGTCTCTCCTTCAAATATATTCTTGCTTTGGCTTAAATAAAAGGTTTAATCAATATGGAAATGATCTTCTCAACATAAGTATCATGCTTTGTTAGGCTTATGACTCTGTTACCCAATGCATCGCGATTCTAAGATTAAGAAGAGTGACTTGCTTAAATATTTTTGCATCTTAAAAATTAGTAAAATATGAAAACTTACTAGGGAAATGGGCAAAGGCATATCAAAGGAATCAGAAAGAAGAAATAAAAGTGGTCAGTAAATATATGGAAAAATGTAAACCTCATTAGTAAAGAAATGCAAACCAAACCAATAATGAGATAGCATTTTAAGTTATTACAATAGCCAAGGGTGTGAGGAAGTTGGCACTTCCTCCATTGCTGTTGGGACTATAAATCTGCACAGTCTTTCTCTGTAATATGAAAATATGTGTGAAAAGGTTTAGACACGCTTTAGCCTTGACTTAGAAATCCCACTCCTAGAAATGTGTTCTAAGAAGATAATAGGACAAATGCAGAAAAGCATAAGTTTAAACATATTCACTGCAATCTTCTTTTTAAAATAGCATTGGGTGGATAACCTGCTTTTGCCTGGTGTCTGTGTGGAAGGACGGTCATTTCTGTAACACTTCTGGTGCCTCTCCCACCACACACTCCTCTCCAGAGAAACAGGAGCGACTCGTTTGGTTGTGGAGTCAGGGCTCCGTCCACTCCCTCCACTCTTACACAGTCTGTCTGCCTGAAGAGAGCGTGTGCCCTTACCCGCTTCCTGCCCTGTAGAGCTTTGATGTGGAAGACCTCCCTCCATTAGTGAGGTCTACAATCTTCCAGCTCTGTTGGGCCTTTCTGGGAAACTTTAATTCCAGGAGCTGTACTGGGAATCTCATGGGGCTGCCCACCTGATCCACGTCTTCCACTCCACTTTTATCAAAAATATGGCTGATATTTTGATTTCCATCTGTTTGACTCTGCTCTGTTGTTCAGTTAGTATTGAAGTGGGGCTTCCTGACACCCCCACTCCCAAAATGACAATGACAAAAAAGTAGGATTTAGATATCCAAAAACATGGGATTAATTAAAAATATATGTCTATAAAATTAGATACGGTGGGGTAATTCAAAATGATTCCATTAAGGTATGTACTGATAAATGAAAAAGATCCTAATAAAGCATTTTGCATATGAACACACTTATGTATGTATACAGTCTGCTCTTTTCCTCTCTTCATCTGTATTTTCTAAATCTTCTGTCACTACATAACAAGTTAATTACATTTTTGCCTGTGTATAGATTGTATACATGGCTGTGTTGGCTATGTTTATGGCGACTGGTGTGTGCTTTCCCTTATGCTTTTGTCTTGCAGGCAGTTTCCTTGGTGGGGTGAACAGGGTCTTGGTCACAGGCAGGAGACCTGGAATAGGGCCAGCTGGACACCTCCTTTACATGAAGATCTCTCATGGGATCCAGTCTGCAGCCAACATAGCTGGGTAAGGCTGAGTCATGCACCAGTTCTACCAGGTTCTGACCAGGCAGAAGCCCTCAGGGAGTAATGATCATTGTCTTGAGACCAGTAGTAACTTCCCAAATAACAATAGCCCATCCCTCAGTGTCATGAAGACCCATCAACATCCCTTTCCTCAAACATCCAGCTGTCTTCTGAGGAGAGAAGCAGGAAGGGAGCAGCTATCTGAGGGCCAGTGTTGGCTGCATAATTTTCTGGGTTCAGTGCAAAATAAAAAACAAGCAAAATGAAGAGTTTGAAGACTGTGGCAGCAGAGCATTAAAGCAGGTGGGGGGCCCGTCTAAGTGCAGGACCCCGTGCACCTGCATGGTCTTAGACACACACAGCGGCCCTGCTGAGAGCCTGAACATTTTTTTCCCCTAGAGATTTTCAACATTGCCCAAAGGGATTGTTTAAATTATCAGATTGGGTTAAATTTAAACTGCATTGAATTTATAGTTAGTTTTTTCCCCATTAACCAGTGAATGGGAGCCAAGGAGAATGGCCAGATTAGTTTATGGCCAGTCAAGACTTTACTGAGTTGGGTGTGAGTCTGTGGTCCTGCTGTTGAGACAGCACTTTCTTTTAGAGGAGAGCTGGTGATCAGAGAGGTAAGCGATCACTGAAGGTCACCTAAGTAGTTAGTGGTAAAGCTGAGGTCTAAACCCAGATATGGCTCCTAAACTCAGACGTGTTTCTACCCTTCTGAGGATGATACTGAAGTCAGAGCTAAGTCTGAAAAACTGAACTTGAAAGTCAGATGTCTTTTAAAATGTGCTTGTTTTTGTAAGCACATGGGTAAATGTACGCCCCATCACCAGTAGGAATGATTCTGTCCCTCAGAGGGCATTTGGAAAACTGGGGGATATTCTGGTTATCTGAGGGGTTGCTCTAGGCATTTTATGGGCAAAGAAGTTGGGCACAGACTCACACCCAACTCAATGAAGTCTTGGGCGTCCATAAACGAATCTGGCCATTTTATAGGGATACTAGGAAGTTGTAATTTGCAAGCAGTGCTACCCAACGAAGAGTTGTTTGGTGTTCTGCAGAACTTTTGAATGTCTCACCAGACACACAGGTAGGTGAAAAACTTGTTTATATTATGAATCCAGAACCTAATAATATTTTACATATAAACTCACACTACTTTTTGCATGGTTTACAAAGAGGCTGGATTTCCCATGACTACAACTGTGTGAATTAAAGGAAGAGTATACTTGATTTGTTTTGGACTTTATCGAGAGTTGTTCCCCATTTTGGAAAACCACGTCACTCAGTGGCCCTGCTGCTTTCGGCATTCAGATGCTCAGGACAACACGTCTAAACGGTCTGTTAGGAGGTGTCACATTCCCATGGGGTCCACGTGTAGAAGCACTGCCTGCCTCTCTAGGCTTCTGGTAAAGCTGTGCCTGAGCCTGTTGGCAAACACACTATTTTAGCCTAAGTTCTATTCTTTTAAATCTTCCTCTGTGTTCTAGTCAGGGCCATATGTTGTTTTGTTAAAAAGTTGTATGTGTAGGTAGGTTACAGTTTTGTATGAATTACATTTTAGGACAGTACAGGGAGCATTGCAAAAGATTTGCTGTCGAAAGGATGAGTCTAGCAGGTTGAGAGACACTGAGGTCAGAGACAGTAGGATCTGGAATCGGTAAAGAGCAGATCGTTTTGCAAGAAAATCCCAGAGTTATTAACTTTCCCTGAAGGGCTTATTGGCTATGAGGGCAATATTACTGGGCCTGATGTGAATTAATAAACCCTTCAAGAGACTATATTCTGTGTGGTAGGTGTTGAGGTACTTGACTTAATTTACCCAAGGAATCAGGCTTTTCAGATGGCCTTTAAAAAAAAGTTGATTTTCATTCTCTTGGCAGGACAAAGTTGTGCTTTTCATTTGCGGAAACAACCTTGGAAGAAAAAAAGAGGAAAACTCTTTTGATTTAGGTGTATTATTTCCTCTTGGGAAAAATATCCCTTGGAAGGTGAAATAACTGTGCAAGACACATTGCAACTCAAAAGGCTCCCTGTTCCTAATTGCTGTGGGGAGTTTGGCATCAAGAAGGCTTATGGGCAAAATGTCCCCATCTGCTGAGTTTCTTGCACCACCGTTTTCCTTCTGCAACCCCAGGACTTGGCCCTTTGGATGGAAGGGGGTGTCTCACGGCCTGTTATTCACAATTTATTAATTATTTATTTTTGCCAGTCAATCATACAAAAATCACTGAGAAGTTAAAAAATAGTACTTTGCTTCGGATTTGAGTCCACAAGAGTGAGTTCTTTGTTCTAGACACTCAGGGTTGCGCCATGTAGTGACGTCTGTTATGGTCATTAGGGAAAAATCTTCCTTTCCCTCCTCTGGGTCCTCTCTCCTCTGGAATGCTCCCTCTGCCCCTGCCAGCTCCCTGCAGTGGGACGAGGCTTCTTCAGGGACTTGCCTCTTGGTCTGCTCCGTGTGGTGTCGGAATGGCTGGTCCATCAGGATGGAGGGAAGGATGGGCAGGGAAAGTGGTGTGGATTTTCAGACAGGGTGTCTACCCCTTAGTGGAAGCAGTTCAAGATAAAGTAAGAGTCCTGTCTCTGGAACCAATCAGCCAGGATTTCAGTTCTGGCTCTACAGTTTAATAGTTGTGTGACTCAAATTCTCTGTGCTCCAGTTTCCTCATCTGTAAAAGAGGAATCATAATAATATCTAATCTTCAGGGATGTTTTGATGATTAAATGTGTTAATATGTACACATGGGAATCAGGGAGGAAAAAAGCCCTTTCCACTTCACTTTGACATTAAAAAATAAGAATGTTTTGTTTGCTTCTGTTTCCTCCCAATTTGATTGCAGATTAGTTTAACCTAATCGACTTCTTTAATCTTTTGGATGGTGGGGCTAGGAGAATAACAGGATCAATACAAAGTAGAAGGAGTCATCAGCCTGAACTTTCCATTTAGAGGTTGGGCTTGTTGAATTCTGCACCCTAGGTGGTCCCATATTAGCCTAGGTGAATTGGTGATTGACAGAAATGACTTAGTGAAGTACTGTTCATTTTAATGTTGAGCACCTGCACCATTCCAATCGCTGGGCTGAGCCCTGTGGATACACTGGTGAACAAGACAGACAAGGTGGGGAGGCAGGCGACAAACAGATACATAAGTAAACAAGGTAATTTCATGTGGTATAAATACTTTGAAAACTACCAAACCAAATTGCGACTTTAGTTGGAGGGGTCAGTGAAGGCCTGATCACCCTTGAACTGCATGGTGAATAGAAAGATCTGGGGAGAAAACATTGCAGATAAAGCGAACAACAAATGCAAAGTCCTGCAGATGTAGGAGTAGTCAGTGACCTGTTTTCTCTTGAGTGAGCTTTGGCAGTGTGATGTTCAAGGAATGTGTCCATTTTATTTATAAGTACAGAATTTTTCATAACTTTCTTTCATTATTCTTTTACTTTTTGTACAGTCTAAAATGATGTCCTCTTTAATTCCTGATGTTTTGTAATTTGTATCTTCTCTCTTCTTTTCCTCATTAGTCCAGCTGGGAGTTTATGAATGTTATTCTTGTTTAAGAATCAGCTTTTCGTTCTAGTGAGTTTTCTATTGCTTTTCTTTTCTCAGTTTTATTGGTTTCTGCTGTTATCCTTATTCTTTCCTTCTTTCTGCTCACTTTGGGTTTATTTTGCTCATTATTTTTTTCTAGTTTCTTAAGGTAGGAATTCAGAATTTGGGTAGGAATTCATTCTAAATGAATTTGAGAATTTTCTTATTTTCTAACATGCACATTTAATCCTCCAAAAGTGTTGTTTTAGCTGCCTCCCATAAATTTTTATACGCGGTTTTCATCTTTGTTCAATTCAAAATTTTGACTGAAAGCCAGACATTTGGCAATGAGCATACTTACTCTTCCGCTAGGACTTTATTGTGGGGATCTGAGCCAACTGCAAGCTCCCGTATTCTCTCCCAGCTTCCCTGTCAGGGAGATAGGGAGAAGGAGCTAATCAAGCCTTTGTGCCTTTTCTACTTCACTAGTGTTTCTCCTCACTCTCCCTGGTGTTCCTTCTCTTCTCTGTGACCTCATGTTGGCAAGGTCTCTCAGTCCTTGAATCTTTGCTCTTGTCTATCTACAGGCACCCTTGGAAATCTCATCCAGTCATGTGGTTTAAAAACCATCTATATGGAAATAACTCCCACATTTATATCTCCAGCACTCTCACCTAATTTATGTTTAAAATGAACTCCTGGTGTTCCTTCATAAATCTGCTCCACCCTGGGCCTTAGTTGATGGCTACTTCATTATTCTAGTCGGTCAGGCTAAAAACTTTGGAAGAGAAAAAGACAACTCTTTTTCATACTCTGCATCCAACCCACAAGCAAATTCTGCTGGCTCTGCCTCCCAAAAATATCCAGAGTTTGGCTCCTACCGACACCCTCTCCTCTGCCGCCATTCTGGTCCAACACGTCATTATCTTTCCCTCAGGGTTACTGTGATGGCCTCCAAACTGGTCTTCCTGTGTCTGCTAGCTGCTCTACAATCTTTTCTCTACACAGTAGTCATAGTGATCCTTTAAAATTTGAAGTTATGTGTGTCACTTCTGTGTTCAAACTTGTTGAAGGGTCTCCATTTCACTCAGAGTAAGAACCAGAGACTTCACAATGGCTACAAAGTCTGGCATCATCTGGACCCTGTGACTTCCCTGACTAATGCTTTCTCCTTTGCACACACCACTCCAGCCATACTGGCCCTCTTGCTATACCTCTGACATGCCAGGTATGCCCCTACCTTAGGGCCTTTCTGCCAGCTCTGCCCTGTGCCTGAATGCATTTCTCTTTGCCATCAGCATGGCTCATTCCTGCACCTCTTTCAAGTCTTTGCTCAAATCTCATCTTCTCAGTGAGGTGTATCCTGACCACCTATCTAATATTGCACCCTGCTACTCTCGCCTACCACTGGCTCTTCCCTTCCCTTTACCCTGCTCTACTTTTTCCTCATACCACCACTGATTTTCTAAAAAAAAAACATATAGCTTACTTAGGTATTATATTTATTTTTTCCGATTTGTCTCTCTCTACTAGAATGGAAACTTCAAAAAGGACAGGAGAATCGTTTTTCACTTGTATCCTTAGGATCTTGAGTGCTTGGCACATAAATATTCAATAAATATTTATGCAATGAATGTATGACTCACCCACTGAGGCTGAGCACATTGCTGATCTAATCAAATCAGGGATCTCCTGGCAAGAATAGTTGTGAGGTGGGAAGTTAACAGTACCTGATGTGGATTCTACAACGCCCAGTTACACATTGGGGAAAATTGGATTATGGAATGACTGAGGAAATATTTGATGAGCCTTTTCCCAAATCTGGCATACAAATTAAATAGGAGCTACATTTTATTTCCTAAACTTATTTTACTTTTAACAACAAGAAAAGTTTGTGAATCTTTATGGATTGTGTGAAAGAGTGGTAGCATTGAAATTGCTTTTCGTTTTGTAGAGATGCCGTATTACCTGGGATGGAGTGATGTAGGGAGTATGTGTAATGACACATGGTTCCCTGTACATAGGGAACACTTGGTAAATATCTGCTGAATTTTGCCCAGGGCCATTCTTACCTGGGTAATCAGGTAAGATATTCTAATATTCTAATCAGAGGAATATGTAATAGACTATGTTGAATATATTATAGACACCTTTTAATTTTACTATTTTACTTTAAATTTTACTCTTTGGTGCTCCAGAACAAACCAGTTCACTTTCATATGTGAGATCTCAAATATTTGAAGGCAGCCTTTGTCTTTTCTCTTCCAAAGACTAAATATCCTCAGTTTCTTGTCTAGCTTAGTTTTGAGAATCTTCACCAACCTGGCCACCCTGTTTTGGATGAAATGCAACTTAACAATATAGTTTAAAAAAGTTAGTGACCAAAATGGTTTACTGTGCTCCTAACTGAGTTTGGTAAGATGAGGTGCAGAGAGACCACTTTTTAAAAAAATGAAGGTATCATTGATATACAATCTTATGAAGGTTTCATATGAGCAACATTGTGGTTACAACATTCACCCATATTATCAAGTCCCCCCACACTCTATTGCAGTCACTGGCTGTCAGCATAGTAAGGTACTATAGAGTCACTGCTTGTCTTTGCAGAGAGACCACTTTTAACTAGACATTCTGTTGAATGATTGTATTAATAAGGAATGAGTAAATAAACTAAGTAAGTAAATAAGTATGTAAGGGGAGGGGGCATTTGACTAACCTAAAGAGTCAGAGGTCCACCTCTAGGTGGAGCTGGAGAACCAGGGGCTCAAGGTCATGTAAACTCTATTTTCATTGCTCAGCTGTTTCCCGTTGTGTATACTTCATTCCCACGCTAGCGAAGTCCATGTATTTCTTCTTAGAAACTCCAGGTTTATATCCTACCAATGTAGCAGCTCCACTCAGTGCTAAGGACAGAATTCTGGAGAAAAACCCGGGAGAGAAAGACATGTTGCTAATCTTCTAATAAATTCTGCCACAAAGTAAGTGATTTCAGAATAGTATGACTTGCTGTTACTGGCTCCACACTGGCTTTTAGTGACAGCTACTTTCTATTGGATGCACTCACAAGCCCTCTTTATTTTTTCTGGAATACACATCCAACTCATGATTTGAAAGTTGTAGAATCTATCCTTGTCACATTTGGGAAATTAAGATATCATTTCCCTGTCTTTTATCTTTTGATCCCTTTCTAGTTCACCCTAATTCTTTAGAGCTCTACAGTAGTTCAACAAACATTTATTGAAAACCACACAACAGTACTTTCCTCATTCATATTTGCAAGTTCTTGGTATCTGAGACAAGAATTCACTTAGAAACTTGAATCCCTTTAAATCATACCTCTTATAATCTGTTCAACTGTCTTGACCTTCTACTTCCACATCAAAGATATTTTTAGTTTGCATTCCTGGTTCTAAGAAACAGAGAGTTAATAAGGTTAACTCTAGATTATGGAGAAAGCTTTATTATAAAGTTATGATGTAGCAGTGAGAAGGGGGGCTCGTAAGAACAGGGAACTGGATTTCATGGAGGGTGGTGTCTGTGAGCAGGACCCAGGCAGCAGGAATTCAAGGGTCTTCTGACTACTTTCACATCAGTTTTGAAATCAGTCATCTGTGACTGTCACTTTTTGACTCACTCTGTTTTTCTTGGTGTCTTTTTTTTTCTAAACAGTTTTATTGAGGTATACCTGACATACATTAAGCTCTACATGTTTAAAGTATACAATTTAATAACTTTTACATGTTACACCTGTGAAACCATTCCCACAAGACCAACCCCTAAAAGTCTCCTCATATCATTTTGTGACTCCTCCCTCCTCCTTTCTGCCTCACTCCCATCCTTGTCCCCATCTGTTCCCTGTCACTGTACATTGGATTACATTTTCTAGACTTTCATGTAAATGGAATCATTGTATATACTTTTTTTTGACTGACCATCATCACTCAGGCTAATTTATAGATTCATCCATGTTATTGTGTGTATCAATAGCTTACTCCTTATTTCGTCAAGCCGGATTCCATTGCATGGTTATTCCCCAATTTGCGTGTCCTTTCACCTGGTGATGGACATTTGGGCTGTCTCAGATTTGGGCCATTACAAATAAAGGTATTAAGAAAATTTGTGTACAAGTCATTGTGTATATGGATATAGGCTTTATTTTTCTTGGGTAAATAAACTAGCTGTGGAATGGTTGTATCATATGGTACGTGTGTACTTAATTTTTTAAGAAACTGACAAACTGTTCCCGGAGTGGTTGTACAATATAACATTCTCCCCAGCCATACATAAGATTTCCAGTTAGTTTACATCCTCACCATCTCTTGGTGAGGTCAGTCATTTTATTTATTTATTTATATTATAATTAAAAAATTTTTTTATTAAGGTATTATTGATATACACTCTTATGAAGGTTTCACATGAAAAAACAATGTGGTTACTACATTTACCTATATTATAAAGTCCCCACCCATACCACAATGCAGTCACAGTCCATCAGTGTAGTAAGATGACACAGATTCACTATTTGCCTTCTCTGTGCTACATTGTTTTCCCCATGATCCCCCACACCATGTGTACTAAACAATCCCCTTCTCCCACTCTCCCTACCCGTCCTCCCATACCCCTCCCCTTTGGTAACCACTAGTTCCTTCTTGGAGTCTCTGAGTCTGCTGCTATTTTGTTCCTTCAGTTTTGCTTTGTTGTTATACTCCACAATAAGGGAAATCATTTGGCACTTGTCTTTCTCTGCCTGGCTTATTTCACTGAGCATAATATCCTCCAGCTCCATCTATGTTGTTGCAAATGGTAGAATTTGCTTCTTTCTTATGGCTGAATAGTATTCCATTGTGTATATGTACCACCTCTTCTTTATCTATTCATCTACTGATGGACACTTAGGTTGCTTTCATTTCTTGGCTATTGTAAAAAGTGCTGCAATAAACATAGGGGTGCCCATGTCTTTTTGATTCTGAGAAGTTGTGTTATTTGGGTAAATTCCAAGGAGTGGGATTCCCAGGTCAAATGGTATTTCTATATTTAGTTTTTTGAGGAACCTCCATATTGCTTTCCACAATGGTTGAACTAGCTTACATTCCCACCAGCAGTGTAGGAGGGTTCCCCTTTCTCTGCATCCTCACCGGCATTTGTTGTTCTTAGTCTTTTGGATGGTGGCTATCCTTACTGGTGTGAGGTGATATCTCATTGTGGTTTTAATTTGCATTTCCCTGATGATTAGTGATGTGGAGCATCTTTTCATGTGTCTGTTGACCATCTGAATTTCTTCTTTGGAGAACTGTCTCTTCATATCCTCTGCCCATTTTTTAGTCAGGTTATTTGCTTTTTGGGTGTTGAGGTGTGTGAGTTCTTTATATATTTTGGATGTTAACCCCTTGTCAGATATGTCATTTACAAATATATTCTCCTATACTGTAGGATGCCTTTTTGTTCTGTTGATGGTGTCCTTTGCCATACAGAAACTTTTTAGTTTGATGTAGTCCCATGAGTACATTTTTGCTTGTTTCCCTTGCTCAAGGAGATGCGTTCAGGAAGAAGTCACTCATGCTTATATTCAGATTTTTGCCTATGTTGTCTTCTAAGAGATTTATGGTTTCATGACTTACATTCAGGTCTTTGATCCATTTCGAGTTTACTTTTGTCTTTGGGGTTAGACAATAATCCAGTTTCATTCTCTTGCATGTAGCTGTCCAGTTTTGCCAACACCATCTATTGAAGAGGCTGTCGTTTCCCCATTGTATGACCATTGCTCCTTTATCATATATTAACTGACCATATATTGTTGGGTTTATATCAGGACTCTCTAGTCTGTTCCATGGGTCTATGGGTCTGTTCTTGTGCCAGTATCAAATTGTCTTGAGTACTGTGGCTTTGTAGTAGAGCTTGAAGTTGGGGAGCATAATCCCCCCAGCTTTATTCTTACTTCTTAGGATTGCTTTGGCTATTTGGGGTCTTTTGGGTTCCATATGAATTTTAGAATGATTTGCTCTAGTTCATTGAAGAATGCTGTTGGTATTTTGATAGGAATTGCATTGGATTTGTAGATTGCTTTAGGCAGGAAGCCATTTTGACAATATTAATTCTTCCTATCCTTGAGCACAGGATGTGTTTCCATTTATTGGTATCTTCTTTAATTTCTCTCATGAGTGTCTTGTAGTTTTCAGAGTATAGGTCTTCTACTTCTTTCATTAGGTTTATTCCTAGGTATTTTAATCTTTTTGATGCAATTGTGAATGAAATTGTTTTCCTGATTTCTCTTTCTGCTAGTTCATCGTTAGTGTATAGGAATGCCACATATTTCTGTGTATTAATTTTGTATCCTGCAACTTTGCTGAATTCAGATATTAGATTTAGAAGTTTCGGAGTGGATTCTTTAGGGTTTTTTATGTACAATATCATGTCATCTGCAAACAGGGACAGTTTAATTTCTTCCTTGCCAATCTGTATGCCTGTTATTTCTTTGTGTTGTCTAATTGCCATGGCTAGGACCTCCAGTACTATGTTGAATAGAAGTGGGGAGAGTGGGCATCCTTGTCTTCTTCCTGATCTTAAAGGAAAAACTTTCAGCTTCTCAATGTTAAGTATAATGTTGGCTGTAGGTTTGTCATATATGGCGTTTATTATGTTGAGGTACTTGTCCTCTATACCCATTTTGTTGAGAGTTTTTGCCATGAATGGATGTTGAATTTTGTCAAGTGCTTTTTCAGCATCTATGGAGATGATCATGTGGTTTTTGTCCTTCTTTTTGTTGATGTGGTGAATGATGTTGTTGGATTTTCGAATGTTGTACCATCCTTGCATCCCCGGAATAAACCCTACTTGATCATGATGGATGATCTTTTTGATGTACTTTTAAATTCGGTTTGCTAATATTTTGTTGAGTACTTTTGCATCTATGTTCATCAGGGATATTGGTCTGTAATTTTCTTTTTTTGTGGTGTCTTTGCCTGGTTTTGGTATTAGAGTGATGCTGGCCTCATAGAATGAGTTTGGAAGTATTCCCTCTTCTTCTACTCTTTGGAAAACTTTAAGGTGGTTGCATATTAAGTATTCACCTGATGTTTGATAAAATTCAGCAGTGAAGCCATCTGGCCCAGGTGTTTTTTTCTTAGGTAGGTTTTTGATTACCGATTCAATTTTGCTGCTGGTAATTGTTCTGTTGAGATTTTCTGTTTCTTTCTGGGTCAGTCTTGGAAGGTTGTATTTTTCCTGAAAGCTGTCCATTTCTTCTAGGTTATCCAGTTTGTTAGCATATACTTTTACATAATATTTTCTAACTATTCTTTGTATTTCTGTGGTGTCCATAGTGATTTTTCCTTTCTCATTTCTGATTCTGTTTATGTGAGTAGACTCTCTTTTCTTCTTGATAAGTTTGGGTAAGGGTTTATCTACTTTGTTTATTTTCACAAAGAACCAGCTCTTGTTTCATTGATTCTATCGTTTTATTCGTCTCGATTTTATTTATTTCTGCTCTAATCTTTATTATGTCCCTCCTTCTACTGACTTTGGGCCCCATTAGTTCTTCTTTTTCTAGTTTTGTTAATTGTGAGTTTAGACTGCTCATATGGGGTTGTTCTTCTTTCCTGAGGTAGGCCTCTACTGCAATATACTTTACTATTAGCACAGCTTTTGCTGCGTCCCGCAGATTTTGCCATGTTGAATTATTGTTGTCATTTGTCTCTCTATATTGCTTGCTGTCTACTTTTATTTGGTCATTGATCCATTGGTCATTTAGGAGCATGTTGTGAAGCTCCATGTGTTTGTGGGATTTTTCATTTTCTTTGCGTTAATTATTTCTAGTTTCATACCTTTGTGGTCTGAGAAACTGGTTGGTACAATTTCAATTTTTTTGAATTTAGCGAGGCTCTTTTTGTGGCCTAGTATATGATCTATTCTTGAAAATGTTCCATGTGCACTTGAGAAGAATGTGTGTTCTGCTGCTTTTGGGTGTAGAGTTCTGCAGATGTCTGTTAGGTCCATCTGTTCTAATGTGTTGTTCAGTGTCTCTGTCTCCTTACTTATTTTCTTTCTCGTTGATTTGTCCTTTGGAGTGAGTGGAGTGTTGATGTCTCCTAGAATGAATGCATTGCATTCTATGTCTCCTTTTAATTCTGATAGTATTTGTTTCACATTTGTAGGTGCTCCTGTGTTAGGCACATAATTATTTATAATGGTTATATCTTCTTGTTTATCATTATGTAATGATGTCCTTCTTTGTCTCTTGTGACTTTCTTTGTTTGGAAGTCTATTTTGTCTGATACAAGTATTGCAACTGCTGCTTTTTTCTCACTATTAGTTGCATGAAATATCTTTTTCAATCCCTTTACTTTTAGACTGTGTATATCTTTTGGTTTAAAGTGAGTCTTTTTTAGGCACCATATAGATGCGTCTTTGCTTTTTTATCCATTCAGTGACTCTATGTCTTTTGATTGGTGCATTCTGTCCATTTACATTTAGGGTCATTATTGATAGGTATGTACTTTTGCCACTGCAGGCTTTACATTTGTGGTTACCAAAGGTTCAAGGTTAACTTCATTGCTATCTATGAGTCTAACTTAACTCACTTAATATGCTATTACAAACACAATCTAAAGGTTCTCTTTTTTTTTCCTCCTACTTCTTCTTCCTCCATTCTTTATATATTAGGTATCATATTCTGTACTGTTTGTCTATCCCTTGATTGACTTTGGGGATAATTTAATTTTGCATTTTCTTAGTAATTAGCTGTTCTACTGTCTTTACGGGGTTTTTATTACCTCTGGTGACAGCTATTACATGTTAGGAACACTTCCATCTATAGCAGTCCCTCCAAAATACACTGTAGAGATGGTTTGTGGGAGGTAAATTCTGTCAGTTTTTGCTTATCTGGAAACTGTTTAATCTCTCCTTCAAATTTAAATGATAATCTTGCCAGATAAAGTAATTTTGGCTCGAGGTCCTTTTGCTTCATTGCATTAAATACATCATGCCACTCCCTTCTGGCCTGTAAGGTTTATGCTGAGAAGTCTGATGATAGCCTGATGGGCTTTCATTTCCATGTAATCTTATTTCTCTCTCTGGCTGCTTTTAATAGTCTGTCATTATCCTTGATCTTTGCCATTTTAATTACTATATGTCTTGGTGTTGTCTTCCTTGGGTACCTTGTGTTGGGAGATCTGTGCATCTCCATGCCCTGAGGGACTATCTCCTCCCCCAGATTGGGGAAGTTTTCAGCAATTACCTCCTCAGAGACACTTTCTATCCCTTTTTCTCTCTCTTCTTCTTCTGGTACCCCTATAATGCGAATATTGTTCCATTTGGATTGGTCACACAGTTCTCTCAATATTCTTTCATTCTTAGAGATCCTTTTTTTTCTCTGTGCCTCCGCTTCTTTGTATTCCTATATATTCATTTATTGTCTCCTCCACTGTATTTTATCTGCTTTTAATACCCTCCATTGTGCTCTTCAATGATTGGATCTCCGACCAGAATTCATTTCTAAGTTCTTGAGTATATTTCAGTACCTCCATGAGCATGGTAATGATTTTTATTTTGAACTCCCTTTCAGGAAGATTCATGAGGTCAGTGTCATTTGAATCTTTCTCAGGAATTGTATTAATATTTACTTTAAACCAGGTTCCTTTGGCATTTCATATTTGTATATGGTGCCCTTTAGTGCCCAGAGCTCTACTCTCTGGAGCTGCTCAGCCCCTGAAGCAATGTCAGAGGTCGCAGGGGAGTGGTATTGGTCCTATGGGAGGAAAGAACTGTTTTTTGCTTCCTGGATATATGTCTGACTCCACTGCCTGAACCAGTGGGCTAAGCACATAGGTATAAGCCTCTATGCTTTGCGTTTGTAGTTGCTGTAGACAGATCTTCTCTCTGGCTGGCCTTACGCCAGGGTAGGGTTTGCCGGTTTGCGAGCCAGGTGGGGCTGGCTGGGTGAAAGGCACAATAGGCTCCTTATCATGGAGTGGTCCTTGGCGCTGTGTAGCCAGCCAGCGAGCTGGAGTTTCTGAAGATCGTGAAAGCTCCAAACCTGCTGGGCAGAGTGCACCCAGACAATTTTGTCTACCTGTCCTTTCTCCTGAGCAGTAAGCTCTGTGTAATCCTTGCTCCTTTAGCAGCCCTCTTGCTAAGGGCTTCCTTGTTAGGAAGTCTCTCAGACTGCCCGCCTTTCTTTTGTCCCAGAGCAGCCGGAGATGCATCCCTGCTTTCCACAAGCAGCTGGAATCTCAGTCTCTCCAGATTTTCTGCCTGTGTTAGCTTTCCAACCCCTTACTCACAAGAGTACTATGCAAGCACCATAAAATGTAGGTCTGTGCTCCCAGAGCAGATCTCTGGAGTTAGGTATTCAGCAGTTCGTTCCAGGCCTCCACTCCCTGCCCACTCCCTTTCTCTTCCTTCCTCCCTGTGAGCTGGGGTGGGGGAACGGCTTGGGTCCTGCTGGGCCACTACTTTGGTATGTCACCCTGTTCTGTGAGGTCTGCTCTTTTCTCCAGGTGTATGCAGTCTGGCACAGTCCTCTTTCCTGTTACTCTTTCAGGAGTAGTTGTATTAATAATTTTACTTTAATAATTAATTATTAAAATAATTTATAATTAATATTTTCATATTATATGTGGTTTTAGGAGGAAGCCTCTGTCTTGCCTCTCATGCTGCCATCTTTAATCTCTTCCAGTCATTTTCTTTTTAGTTATTCCAGGGTACTGTTTTATTGTTATTTTAATTTGCATTTCTCTGAAGATTAATGATATCAAACATCTTTTCATGTGTTTATTTGACATTTATATATCTTTGATGAAGTATCTATTAAAATCTTTTGCCCATATTTTCTTGAGTGTTTATTTTCCTATTACTGAGTTTTGAGAATTCTTTATATATTCTAGATACAAGATCTTTATAAAATATGTGATTTGCAAATATTTTCTCAGTCTTATTTGGAAGAATTTTATTTAGTTTTCAAATATTTGGGGGACTTTCCAGCCATCTTTCTGTTACCAGTTTATGATTTACTTCCTTTGTGATCAGAGAACATGCTTTGTACGACTTGAATACTTTTCAATTTATTGAGGCTTGTTTTAGGGCCCAGAAGATGGGCTATGTCTTGATATGTTGTTCTGGAAAAGAAAATGTTTCCTGCTGTCTTTAGCTAAAGTGTTCATTAAATGTCAATTAAGACAAACTGACTGACAGTTGTATTAGTTTCCTAGGCTACTGTAACAAACTGCCACAAACTGGGTGGCTTTAACAAGCAGAAATGCATTCTCTCACAGTCCTGGAGGCTAGAAATCAGAAATGTAGATGCTAGCAAGGCCACGCTGTCTCTGAAGGCTCTGGTGGGAGGATCTTTTCTGTCTCTTCCCAGCTTCTGGTAGTTGCTGGCAAACTCTGGTGTTCCTTGGCTTGAGGATGTATCACCCCAATCTTTGCTGCCATGGTTGCATGGCATTCTCCCTGTGTCCAAATTTCTCTCTTCATATAAGGATACTTAGTTATTAGATCAGGATGGACTGCCCTCCCACCCCCCAATCCAATACTGTCTCATCTTAACTTGATTACATCTGCAAAAACCCTATTTCCAAATAAGGTCATAGTACCAGAAGTTATGACTTGAACATATCTTTTGAAGGGATACAATTTAACCCACAACAATAGTGTTCTTTAAGTGTTTCGTCTTGTTACTGATTTTTCTGAGTACCTGTTTTTTCAGTTCTTGAGAGAGTGATATTGGAATCCCTAACTAAAATCTGTGGATTGGCTTATTTCTCCTTGCAATTCTAGTGGTTTTGTTTTGTGAATGGTGTTATGCTATTAATAAGGTGCCTAAACTTTTATGATTGTTATGTCCTTTGAAAAACGGACCCTCTTACCATTATGAAATGACTCTCTTTGTCCCTGGTAATGTTCTTTGCTCCGAATTGTACTGTGTTTGATGTTAATACAACCAGTGAAGACTTCTTTTGATTAGTGTTAACATTGCATATTTTCTTCATTCTTTACTTTTAACCTATTTATGCCTTAATATTTAAAGTGAGTATCTAGTAGGCAGTCTACAATTGGGTCTTACTTTTTTATCCAATCTTCTGGTTTAATTATTTTTTCTTTTGGAATGTATAACCTGTTATTAATCTTATCTAGTGTATTTTCTTCTGACACATTGTAGTTTTCATCTCTTGAATTAAATTTGCATCTTTTAAAAAGTATAATTTCCTTGTCTCTACATAATATGTTCAGTCTTTCCTCTAAAATTTCCAACATATGGAATATAGTCATAAGAACTTTAAAAATGTATTTGTCTACTAATTTTATCATGTGTGTCAGTTCTGTATTAGTTTTGATAATTTTTTTCTCTTTTTTATAGCCTATATTTTCCTACTTTATTTTGCATGCCAGGTAGTTACTGATTGGATGTCAGATATTGTGAATTTTACCTTCTTGGGTGTGGGATATTTTTGTGTTCATATCAATAGTCTGGAACTTAACTTTGCAGTTAAGTTACTTGGAAGCACTTGATCATTGTGGGTCTTGCTTTATATATTTGTTAGGACCAGAGTAGAGTTCAGTCTAGGGCTAAATTTTTCCTGCTGCTGAGACAAGACCCTTCCTAATACTCCATCTGATGACCTATGAATTATGAGGATTTTTTTGTCTGACTGGTAGAAACAGGCACTATTCTGGGAGAGATGTGAGCACCATATACTGTTACTGTGATGGTTAATTTTATGTGTCCACATGGCTGGCCATGGTGTCCAGATTTGATCAAAGATTATTCTGGATGTTTCTGTGAATGTGTTTTTGGATGAGATTAGCATTTAAATTGGTAGAGTTTGAGTGAAGCAGATTATCCTTCATAATGTGGATAGGACTCATCCAGTCAATTGAAGACCTTAAGAGAACAAAGACTGACTTCTCTGGAGCAAGAAAGGGTACCCCCAGCAGACTGCCTTGGGACTTGAAATGCAACCCCTTGGGTCTCCAGCCTGTTGGCCTATGCAGATTTTGAATTTACCAACCCTCCACAATCCTAGGGGCCAGTTCCTTAAAATAAATCTCTCACTGTCTCTATAGTCATGTCCTGTTGGTTCTGTTTCTCTGGAGAACGCTGACTAACATAGTTCCCTCTAATAATTCCTAGTGGCTCTTTCCTCAGCGTCAGGCAGCTTCCTCACACACATGCTCTGATCTGTACTCAGCTGAAGACTTGAGGAGAGTGCTCTTCAGATGTTCGGAGTCATCAGTCTGCGTAGCTTTCTTTTCTCTGGTACTGTCTTTTGTGAGCCTTGCTGACTTGGTCTGCCTGTGCTCCCAGCTCTGTCCATCAGTTCAGGCAGTCTGCCAGGCTCCACCTGGGTTCCCCGCCCCCGAGTGCCTGGACACCCTCTCGAGGCTGGGAGCTGGGATGATTGTTGGGCTCACCTTGTTTGTTTCCCATATTTCAGGGATCAGTGTCCCTCATTGCCTGAGGTCCAGTATCTTGAACAACATGGTTTAGTTTACTTATTAATTGTTTTACATGGGATAAATCTGGTCCCTATTACTCCATCTTGACCAGAGGTTAAAATTCTTAAGTGCATTTTCTTACATCTTCTGCCTTACTGATCTGGCTTCCTCTCTTTTTGCACTAGATTTTTATGTACCTGTTGCTTCTGCTGACCAACTGTTCCCGTTTCCTTGAGATTGTGACTTACTATTGCTCTTTTTGTCCTTCTGTATGCATCTTTTCAGCTTCGGATTTTGCAGACAATCTACACATAAGCTGCCCTTGTGTTAAGCACCCTCCTCTGACTGAGCTACCTGGATGCTATGAAACAGGTTCTGTGGTACAAAACAAGACTGAATGTGCTTGCTTCATCTGCAGCCAGATGCTGGACAGTCTTTTTTTAGAAGAGCTATTGGACATGATGGGCCCTATGCAGAACAAAGCCCATTTTTATTTTATAGAAACAAAAGTAGATGAATAATTCAATTTACCTTTTCCCATCTTATGCCCCTCTACCATATTAGAGTGCAAGCTCCTTGAGTGCAGCGATGAGGTCTAACTATCATTGCATTCTTACCGTCTAATATAATGCCTAGGACTTAATATCTATTTTTGTATCTGTGGAAAAAATGAGTGTATATACCTCTGTCCCCATGGGGCCCTTTCACTTTTTCCTGCCATGAACATAGCTCAACAAAGTCCTTGGTGTCCTCAGCCTTTCTCAAAATTAAATACCCTCCTGGTTTTCATGACTGTTTATACTGTAAATTTCACTTTAGGAGATGGTTGTTTTGGGACTGCTCCACCACCTAAAAGAAGCCAAGGGTTAGGACATTTAGAGGGGAAATGCTGAGAAGTGTTTAGCCCTGGTGTGTATATTCCAGGTGTGCTGGACTATGTCTTGACAGAACTTGTCAAATTGTTGTAGTCTTACTGTTTTTTTGGAGTGCTATTTTACACTGATTTGAAGTTTCTAAGCAACATAGTTAGGCTTATGGATTTCTATTTCCACTTAAAAACGGTGAAAATGATGTGTGGGATAATCCCTAGCCTAATTTGCTCTTAGTAGACAGGAGTAGCCTCTGATTCTAAACACATCAACAGGGAGTTAAAATAACTATTTGACAAATAAAAACTGTGGGCATTGAAGAGTGTTATCCATTTAAATATTTTCTTAATTTTAATCATATTGGCCCAAATTAACTCATATTATTTGTAAAGCACTTAGCCTACAGTCTGACACAGAACGAGTGTTCAGTAAATGTCAGCTGCTGTTGCGAAAGTATTTTTCTTGCATCTTTCTTCTCTCGGTCTGTCTCCCTCCTGATGGTTTGACAGCACATTGTGTGCAAATGGAAGTTACCAGGAAGATTCAGAACTTGACTTGTGCTCCTTATTTCATGCACCACATCCCCATTTGATCTGTTTTCTAGTGTGAAGGCTGGTGTTAGGGTTGCTGTAGTTAGTATTGCAGCCTTTCTCCTTACCCGCTCCGTGCCCTCTCCCCCGCAAGCCCAGGCTTCTTTCTCGTTTGTCTCAACATGGTCACTCAGTTCCCGCAGGCTCCTCCGGTGCCTAAAGCCTCAGCCTCCCTGGTGACCAGGGGATTCTACAACACTATAGGTAGCTGACATTGGTTGACCACTTTCTCTGGGCAAGGTAGGATAGCACTTTATATCTACTATGTCATTAATGAACACACCACATCGATGTAGTAGACATCAGTCTGTGACTTATGGTGTTGTGTTGAGGCAATACTACTGTCATCCCCCAGTTTTGGTGAAGGCTTAAGTGTTCTAGCCGTGTCACAGCTTTGCTACTGGGTATCAGTGTAGATGTACTGTGCCTATGGTCAAAGGGGGCTGGGGTGCGGGAGGAGCATCTGCTCCCACAGGCAGAGCAGAGGCGATGCGACAATGAACAAGAAACACAGGGGAAGTGCACTGGCTTTCTGTTGCTGCTGTGACAGATCACTGCCAGTTTAGTGGCTTAAAATAACACAAATTTATTACCATATAGTTCTGTAGGTTAGAAATATGATGTAGGTTCACTGGGTTAAAATCAAGTGTCCTTTCTGGAGGCTGTAGGGGAAAATCGCTTTACTCGCCTTTTCCAGTTTCTGGAGCTGCCGGCGGTCGTGGACTCATGGCCCCTTCCATCTTCAAAGCCAGTAACGCCAGGACGAGTAATTCTCATCCTTGCACCTCTCTGATTCCTTCTCATCTTCCTCTCTCTTCTACCTCTAAGGACCCTGTGACTACATTGGGCCCACCAAGATAATCTAAGATAATCTCTCATTTCAGAGCCAGCTGGTTAGCAATCTTAAGTCCATCTACAACTTTAACTCCCATTTGTCATGTATCATAACATACATGCAGGTTCCGAGAATTACGATGTGAGCATTTTTGGAAGGCCATTACTCTTCCTCAAGTTAAATCCTTGTTGGGATCTTGTGGAATAGCCACTTTTCTCTCATTCCAGGAGATTCTCCTCATAGGTTCCACATTGGTGATCCTCACTGTTCTTACACGAAAGAACACAGAGTTCATGGTTGTCTGCAATAGGCCACAGCAATCACAGCAAACATTTCACTTATGCTACCTCTTTGAACTGCCACCACCAATCTTGCAATATAGTTGTTTGTTCATTTTACATAGGAGGATATATAAGCTCAGAGAGGTTAAGGAGTGGATCCACGTTCACTCAGCTATTGTGTATTAGTTTTCTTTGCTGTCTGGTAAATTACCACAAACTTAGCAGCTCAAAACAATACTCATGTATTAGCTCACAGTTCTGTAGGTCAGAATCCTGGTCATAATGGGTCTCGCTCGGCTCTCTACTCATGTTCTCTTAAGGCAGAAATCTGTATGTTGGCTAGGATGGTTTTTTTTTTTTTTTCCTGGAGACTCTGGGGAAGAATGTTTTAATAAGCTCATTCTTGTCATTGGAAAAATTAAATTCCTTGGGGTTGTAGGATTGAAAATGCTGAGGGGAAGATAGTAAAAGATGCCAACCTAGAATTCTGTATATTCAGCTAAACTATAATTTAACAGAGTTCTGGAGAATGCCTATCTCAAAAACTTGATCCACAAATTAAATTAACAATTTAATTTCATCATCTCAGAGATTTGTTTAGCTAAAGAGTACTGAAATGGAATAAATGGAATAAATGGCTTTTTAATAGCTTTTGTTTCTTAGGTGTTATACATTGGTGAGCCCCAGCAATTGGATGAATGTAAGAGAATGATAAACTTATTTTTTTGAGAAAAAAAAGAAAACAACCAAAACAACCCTTATAATCTTATCACCTTAACATAACTTTTCTTATATTTTCATATTATCTTCCAGTTCTGAGCCACTTGTATATGAATTCCTAATAAAGACGTTATCATATTGTTCTTGCCATTTTGCCTTTTGTTTGACTTGTGCTTGAATTTTTAGCTCTATTAGTTAGGAACAATGTGGCACTAGATGAATTACATAACCTCTTCAAGCCTCTGCTTCCTTTTTTGTAAAATAAAGTAAAAACCGTTTCATAAAATACTTACTTTTTTTTTGTAAAATAATCAGAGCTCCCACAATATTTTACTGAGGGTCTAAATGCTGGGGATCGGAAGGTAAACAAATGCAGATATGGTCCCTGTCTCGGGTTTGTAGACTGGTTGGGGGTTAAAGATAATTAACTGTACAACTGTAATGCATGCCCTGGAGTAGAGGCTTATGGTCTTCTGCAAGTCCGAAACACAGGGATTTGACTGAGTTAGTTGAACCTTCCCTGAGGTAGTGATGCTTGAGCTGAAATCTGAAGGAAAAAGAAGAATTAGACAAAGAGGTAAGTAAGAATGGATTGGCCGAGGGAACAGCAGGTGTGAAGCAAGGGAGTGCAGTGTCTGGGTAGCTCTGAAGTTGGCGTGGTTGGACAGCAAGCAGAGCACGTGGGGGAAGTAGACTGGCATGCACAGTGGGGGCAGAATGAGCAGAACCTGAAAGAGCATTCTGGCTGTGCTGTGGAGGCCCGAACGGGTGTGGGGGAACCAGCTAGGAGCTACTGCAGGACTCTTCAGCCAATGAGAAAGGGGCCCTGGCAGAATAGGTAGAGATGGAGAGGAGTGAATGGACTCCAGACATGTTTAGCAAGTAAAATCTCAGGAGTTGGTGATGGATTGGATAGAAGGGATGAGGGGTGGCAGTGAGTGAATTAGATGGTTCTAAAGCAGCAAACAGTGTAATGAAAAGTGGCAGACACGGTTGCACAACCCAAACTATATTATGTATCCACATATATATATATACATAACATATAATAAACTATAAAAAAATGAATCAAACATATATATATTGTTTTCTGATACAGTTGCAAAATTAATTTAAAAAATATATCAAGCCTTAGCTTCAGAGTATATATATTGACATGTAGATTAAAGTCAGTTCTTATTATCAGGATTATTAAGACTTTTGTCAAAAAAAGATAATTTATATGGATGGAAAAATGAATTAAAGTGAGACGTCTGAAAATATTTCATTAAATAAAATCCACCTTAATTGAAACTCACTGTGCAGGACTAGAAAGGGATAGTTTGCTTGGGATCAGTTACCATGTAATGGAAAAGGTGTGTTTGTGGATAATGTTTTTTTTGATAGATGATGTAGTTGGTTAGAGACAGGGATCACTTAGCAAATAATGTTTTTAAAATTTAGGTATGACTTTACCCATCTGATATAACTGCACTTGACATGAAGTAATTCTACATAGGACCAAGAGAACTACTTAAGAGATAAAATACAGTGTGATTTTCTTTACAAAACGATTCACAACAGACTTGAAAACAACAAATTCTCCAGTTGCCTTTCATAAATTGACAGTTCGTAAATACAAATATTTACACACATTTCAGGAACATTTCTGTAATGTAAGCCTCATGGCTTTAGATACCATCTAAATGATTCCTAAATTTAAATCTCTAGCCTGAATGGCTCCTCTTAATTTGACACTTGTATGTCCACTAGTTGGCAAATATTTCTGAGCTCCTACTAACTGCTGGGCAGTATGCTAGATGCTCGGATAATCAGTGATGAATAAAATAGCAAGATTCCTCATAGAGGATTAGTGTAGGAGAGAGTTAAGCAAGTGAACTCACCCAGGAGTGTATCTTTTTAGAGTAGCCAGTACTTTGATGGGAAAGAGATGGTTGCAGCAGGAGAGAATAGTGTGGGAGAGGGCTTCACATTTAAGTGGTCAGGAAAGTACCAAGGAAGTAACACTCAGGCTGGAACCTGAAGGATGAGGAGGCAGCTGAGTGAGGGATGTGTTGCTGAGACTGAAGCAGAAGGAATGAAGGCTTTGACATGGGAAGGAGCTGGCATATTTGAGAAGGTCAGTATGGCTGGAATGTTTGAATAAGTGAATTAAAAAAAATGCTGGCAATAAATCAAGGCAGTCAGATAATTGGGGAAGGGTCTTGGGGAGAGGAGGCAAATCAGAGGTGACTTGGAGTTAGATGAAGGAGCCCAGATTTATATATTAAAACACTGGCTCTTTTTAAAACATCATCTCTTTCCCTTGTAAATTTTATCTGTACCATTATCTGTGATCTGATCAAGGAAATAGTTAAATACTTTCTCTAGGTAAGTATTTGAAGATTATCTGAAAGTGAAAATGCTTTCTCTGATTAATCTCGCTCAGTCAGCTGTAGGAGAACATTTTGTGTTGCACGGTAATTTGCATGCTAGTCACTTCTGGCCTGGGTTATTTAATATTCACAACTAATGAGAGTTTGTGTGCTTGAAAAAGCAGAGTGGGAAAAACTACCACAATTTTTTAGTTAACTCTCTGTTCTTGTGTAGTGTTCTCTATGTTTAAATAGTGTTGTTTTTTAAAAAAAGCAGAGGTTCTTATACATGAAGGCCAGTCTGATTTTCTTAATTATTTTAAATCTTACTATGATTCATTAATGTGTTATACCACCATTAATCCAATTCATCCATAGTTACATTTCGCTTTACTACACCTATCTTAACTGTCATCAAATTCCTTTGACCAAAGGATTTTCTTCCTTATTTATCAAGCCTTACCCTTTTCTTAGTCTTAGTGTCTTCTGTTTTGAAGATATGTTTTTCATTGTTTCGAGAGTATTAGGTATACTTGGAAAATCCCAGTTTTTAAGACCACTGTGGTGGGCTTAGTGGTTTAGTGGAAACAGAACTAGCATTGGTGTTGAAGTTGGACAGACATGGGTGTGAACCCCACCCCTGTATTTTCTTAGCTATGTCTTCTTTGGTTAGTTGAAGTATTCCAATCTTACTTTTCTCATCTAGAGAGCAGAGATAATCTCCGCCTCATAGGGCTGACAGGGTTAAATGAGATGATGCGTGTAAAGCATAGCATAATGCTTGCCACCAGGCAGGTGCTGAACTGTGCCTGTGGTCTTTGGCAGATCAGATAGCACTCCTCAGAGCTGCGGTTCAAACAGTGCAGACAGATTTGCACTGCTTCTTTTACCTGGTTCCTCTGTGTCTAGGGACACATTTGTTTTTCACTTGGCAAGAGGAAGGTCCAAGGAGGCACAAAGCTGGCTATGGAGGGGAGGGGAACGTCCCACGCTCTTGACCCAAAGGCTGTGAGGCCAGGTTGGGCTGCTAAGGGAAGTCCAGGCCAGTGTTTAAGTAAAAGGCCCCAACTTTGGGGAAGAAAGTGTGGTGGGAAGCTAAACTCAAAAATGAAATGCAGGGCTGTGGCCAAGAAGCCAGTTATTCATTCAAAAACACTGAGAATCTGTCATGTGTCAGGCCCTGTGCTAAGCACTGAGTTCACCAAAGTGAGTAAAGCACAGTGTCCTGGGAGCTGATGATGTAAAAAAGGAGCCCCACAATTCCATGACAGGTTGGTAAGTGCTGCCAGAGTGGTGCTAAGCAGGGATCTGAGTGGGGGAAGGAGAGAGGACCTTTTTATATATCTGGGAGAGGGCTGGGAGAGAAGGGTTTAAGAAACCCACGCCTGAGTCAAGAATGAAATCAATAATTTAACAATCAACAAGGATAGGAAGGTAAGTTGTGGGTCAAGTAGTGAAGAATGGGTTCCGGATTGCCGTGTTTCTGGTCCTTTACGGGGCCATGCCAGGAGCCAAACCAGCAAGGTAATGAGACTGGTTCTGATGGTACCTGTGCGATGCTCTCTGGGGGGCTGAAGACTGCTCGTAGGACAGGGAGATGCTGCCTGACCCACCAGGGGACTGAAACCTTTGCCTTGCTGTATTCCCCTTGAGGTGGAAATGATTAAAATGGATGTAGTGACTTGATAATGGTTCATATGTAACTTCTGTTGGATGTAGTCCAGGATAAGATTTGCCTACAGAGTAATTAAAATTTCTGCTGATATTATGGGATGGGAGTGAACTACTTACTTCTTAACTTGGAAATTCTAGTAGACTGCTGTGTTTGGGAACATTTTAAACTTGGCTAAATAATCTAAATCTCAACTGGAAATCAAATTTCTTTTCTTGGTGGCTGGGGGCTGCTCAGAGGGTGTATAAACTGGTTTATTCTGTTCACCTTATCCAGCAATGTCTTGCTGTACTGATGTAGCATGAATGTTGCCTCCAGATGCTGATATATAAGAGAGTACATAGCTCAACTGTGGGAGCCAGGAGACCAGTCACTTGTTCAGATCTGGTTATTGTCAATCTATTCATCTCATTTTGTTTAAAATGCATTGTCAAGAGACCCATCTTGGTGATTGTCTGGGGGAAAATGCAGCTGAGAGAGAAATACTGGAGAAACTAGAGGTATTTACCATTTTTCTCTGCAGCCAAGGTTTGTCAGGTTGATTTGTTAGTAAGGATTCACTTGAGAATAAGCAGCAAACTTAATTTGCGCTTACATGATGATTTCAGAATAACTGTTGGAAAATTTTCTCAAGTATTGGAATTCTGGGAAAGAGGATTTATATAGGAAATACTTTATTTCTTACTATAGTTTATTCCTATAGTTCCTATGGTTCAGACATAACTATATCAATAAAAATTTGGAAAAATTGTTTGCAGAGTAAGCAGAAGGCATTCCCTGGTTGAATTATTAAAATTTGTGAATGTAATTTAAAAATCATCAGGGGATTTAAAAATCACCATCTGATTATATCTTCCCTTTCTGATTGTTGCAAAGAGAACACTGTTATCTGATGTGTTGGGGTGATTTGTTATGCAGCGATGGATAACTGAACCAGTGAATCAGATAGCCCATGATGGGCAGCTGGAGTCTTGTTAAAATGTTTAGTCCCAGTAGGTTCAGTAGCAAGCTAGGAGCTGTTTCTTAAAAGGTGAATAGTATCATCAGAGGAGAACACTAGGGGCCTTTGCTGTGGTTCTTTCCTTAGAGCTTGCCAGACACTCTATGCCACATCTTTATTTACCACCGACAAATGGAGCTCCCCTGGGTTTTCTGGTAATAAGCAGTAAGTGGAAAAGGGGGAGTTCAGCAAAACTTAGACCTCCAGCAGAGACTTTTCCCTGTTTTTCTTTTTCTTTAAATATGCTGTAAATTACTTTCCCAGAACTTACTTATCTCATAACTGGATATTTGTACCCTTTGTCCACTTTTACCTGTTTTGCCCACTCCTTTCCTGACTTCTGACAACCACCAATCTGTTGTCTGTATGAGTTGATTTTTAGGGTTCCACATATTTGTGAGATCATGCAGTATTTGTCTTTGTCTACTTATTTCACTTAGCATGATACCTTCAAGTTATTTCCATGTTGTCACAAATGGTGGGATCACCTTCTTTTTTATGACTGAATAATATTCCACTGCATATATATACATATATATGTGTACGTATATATATTAAATTTTCTTTATCCATTCATCCATTGATGGATACTTACGCTATTTCCCTATCTTGGCTATTATAAATAATGCTGCAATGACCATTGCATATATATTTTTCAGTTAGTGTTTCATTTTCTTTTAGTAAATACCCAAAAGCAGAATTTCTGGATCATATGGTAGTTTTGTTTTTAACTTTTTGAGGAAACTCCATACTGTTTTCCATTGTGGCTGCTGCAGAGATTTCTTAAGCTCTGGGCCCACTCAAAACTGAGAGCCTTAGGCTCACTTGGCAAAATGGTCAAAGAAGCACACACAGATGTGGGATGATCCTGACCATTAATGCAAACCCCTGTCAGAAGATGTAGGATGGAGGTGGACTTCATACGCCACAGACGGGACCGTGTCAAAGTGAAGCCTCTCCCTTCTCCCACAACTGAAATGTGTACCCTGAGGCCCTATTCCATCTGAGGCAGAAATCTTACTTAAACAATTTAGAAATGAACTCAGTCACTTCTGACATTTTTCTCACCCATTTCAAGTTCAAACTCAATCAAATCTAAGGTTTTCAACAGCCCTCTCCACAACTTTCTTGCTCCTGGAGTTGCTGTTAAGCTTAGCTCAGGGAGAGGTGCGAATGCCGTCACCAATAGGTGGGTGGCTTCTGTGCGAGTGAACTGTGTCTCGGTCTTTGCTGCTGTCCCCTGAGGAAGCGCTTGTCCGGCTGAGCCTCGGTGTCCCCTCTGTGCTGGCATCCACAGATTTGTTGCCCACCTCCCCTTCAGTCCTCAGCCTCAGGGTCCGATCCTGTGTCCTCCCAGTCTTGGCTGTGTGAGATGGTTTTCTATTGCTGCATAACAAATGATCACAAACCTAGTGGCATAAAACAACACCCTATGTTATTCCTCAATTTCTATGGGTCAGAAGTCTGGGCACAGTTTAGCTGGGCTCACTGCTCGCTGTCTCACAAGGCTGAAATCAAGAGGTCGGCCAGGTGGTATTCTCACCTGGAGGTTCTGGGGAAGCATCTGCTTCTAGGCTCACTCAGGCCTTTGGCAGAATGCATTTCCTTGTGGTTCTATGACTGAGGTCCTTATTTTCTTGCTGGCTGCTAGCCCAGGGTCACTCTCAGCTAATGCTGCCCTCAGATCCTTGCCATATGGTCCCTTCAAAGGCCCTCCTCACAACATGGCTGTTTGCTTCTTCCAATAGTGATCTCTTTTGCTTCTAATCTCTTCCTACTGCAAAGGCCTTTTAAGGGGCTAACCTGCTTATGTCAGCCCACCCCAGATAAAAATTCCTCTTGGTTTAACTCAAGGTCAACTGATTAGGCATCTTAATTAATCTTCAAATTCCCTTCACCTTTGCCATGTAAGATAATTGAATCATAGCTGTGAACTTTCATCATATTCACAAATGCCACCCATGCTCAAGGAGAAGGGAATTTTAAGGCAGGTGGGGTGGGAATCTTGGGATTATCTCAGAATTCTGCCAACTACATTGTGGGACCCTCAGGGCTGTAGTTCTCTCTGCTAACTTCTGTTATCTTTCTTGGAGTCTGGGCAATGGGAATTTCAGACACTCTCTTGTATCACTCAGGGACTGAGAAGAAACTCAGGGCTCTTTCCAGACTGTCATGCAATCCACCGTTCCTCTCTGTGGTCAAGGGCTTACAGGGCTGAGAGCTTCTTACTGAGGTTTGTTTCAGATCTTTAGAAATAAAGGGAGAGCCACCTCCCTTTCATCTCACATGTGTCTGGGTGGGGTGGGCAAAGAAAAGGTCTCTTGTCATTTCTAGTTCTTACTTTTTCTCCAAACTCATTTTCACCTGCTAAAATTCACAAATTTTTTTATCTGCTGTCCCCACTGGGGAATGGGGGAGGGATGGGAGAGATTGCTAGATAAATAGTCTTCCAAATCTATTGCTATGGCAGGACTTCAGCCCTGTAAGCTTAAAAGCTAAAAATTAACTTTTTTGTTCCTATTTGCATTTCAACTACATCATGCTTTCCTGGAGCAGCAGAGGCCAGGACTGGTTTCAAGAGGCATGGGAGCTACAGGGTAAACAAAGGGATTGCAGGCTATCTCATGGCTCCCCTTTCCCTGTTATATGTGGCTTAATACTTCATATACAATTTGCCACAGTAATTTCCAAAAATGTCTAGGTTTTCTGAATCATCCTGAGAACTGGATTAGTTCCATGTTAATTTTTATGCCTCATCTACTGTATTCTTTACTTATGAACTTTTTCCCCCTTCTCTGAGCAGGTGGAAACCCAAGAGAAGGGCAAGTTGTAACAGTTCTAGAAATTAACAAAATGTTAATTAAGTTTCCCCTTGCTGAGGGGAAAGCTGAATTTGGCAGTGTTTCAGAGGAAACAAAGGACTTGTGCTTATGCTAATTAAGAGTGTTACTCAAGTGAAATAATTGGAAGTCAATGTAAACCCCAAAGTTTAGTAAATATAAAGGATGGTGCTGGGTTGGCATAAAAGTATATGGGTACACCGGGATAAGGGGAATAAAGGGCATTATGATTAGCACACATACTGTCGGGGGGGGCATGGGGAAGGCAGTATGGCACAGAGAAGACAAGTAGTGACTCTATAGCATCTTACTATGCTGGTAGACAGTGACTGTAATGGGGTATGTGGTGGAGACTTGATAATGGGAGGAATCTAGTAACCACAGTGTTGCTCATGTAGTTGTATATTAATGATACCAAAGAAAACAAAAAAGTACATGGGTATAAGGATGTGTCCAAAAAGCAGTTGGTATTTCGTGCCAGAACAGTTGTTAGGATGATTTTACGATCAGCTACTAACCACCATTTCTCCCCATTCCCATCCCTCAATACCCAGGCTTGATTATCACATAAACAATTTGGTAATCTTGTGGCATTAATACAACTCATGGAAACATTTCAAGAGAGAACACAGTGACTTTGATTGGCCTGCTTCCTCAAAGCCATATGGGGACATTGTTAGGCGGCTAATTCACCTGGCAGAGCTTCTGGGTATTGTTTTTCTTCCCTGCCCATTTTCTGCCTTGCCGATTGCTGCCTTCATGTTCTTTCATCCCATATCCAAAGGTATAGGTTTATTCCAGATGATCTCACTGCCACATAGCTCATTTCAGAATGCTCATTTCCTCCTTATTTTTAAATTACTTAAAAAAAATTTACCTTTACTTTACCTGGATAGTATTACCTTTTTGGTGAAGAGCACATTTTTATCCTCATATGCCTAGCATCTAACATGAATACCTGGAGCATAGTAGCTACTGATATTGTTGATGATATGAACACATCAATGAACTATTTATCTGCTTACCTATCTGTCTATATCCTCTCTAGCAGTGACCACTTTAAAGATAAGGACCTCTTTTATCCATTTTTGGATCCCTAGAACCCACACATTGCCTGGCACATGGTAGGTCCTCAAGCAAAGTTTATTGAATAAATGAGTAATAACCAGGGGTTTACTGATGTATCTCAGTATACTGCAAAAGAATAATGAGCTCTGATATTATAATTTCAGAATGTATTATCACAGAAGTAGGCAAGGAAAAGATGCCAAATTGGTCTTCAAACAATCACTGGGAATTTGGACAGAACAGGGATTCAATGAGGATTAATTAAAAAATTTTTTATTTTGGTATCATTAATATACAATTACATGAGCAACATTGTGATTACTAGATTCCCCCCATTATCAAGTCCCCACCGCATACCCCATTGCAGTCACTGTCCAGCAGAGTAGTAAGATGCTTTAGAATCACTACTTGTCTTCTCTGTGCTATACGACCTTCCCTGGGCCCACCCCGCTACATTATGTGTGCTAATCATAATGCCCCTTATTCCCCTTCTCCCTTCCTTCCCACCCATCTTCCCCAGTCCCTTTCCCTTTGGCAACTGTTAGTCCATTCTTGGGTTCTGTGAGTCTGCTGCTGTTTTGTTCCTTCAGTTTTTGCTTTGTTCTTATGCTCCACAGATGAGTGAAATCATTTGGTACTTGTCTTTCTCCGCCTGGCTTATTTCACTGAGAATAATAGCCAATGAGGATGAATTTTTAAGAGACTATAGGTGAGTGTTCTCCCTATGCAACCTTTACAAAGTCAAGCACATTACTGATTCAAGGCAGAAAACAAATACATCCTCTTTTTCCTTGAGTTGAAATACAAACTTTAAATGCTCTCTTGAAAATCATTATAAAATCATTTCAACCAGATGGCCACAGGGAGTCGAAATGCGGGCTGATGTCTGAGTCAGACAGTTGGAATAATTTTCCTTAGCAGTACCACTTGTCCCACTGCAGATTTGGTAAATACTTCAGAGCACATCCATTTATTCCCTGAGTGGATGACCTTAATTTGCTTCAGCCAGAAGTGAGCAAAAAAATGATGAAAAACAGAGACTTTTTCTCAGGGGTACGCTAAGGTTTGAAAGTAATATGATCTTTCTCTGTGTTTTCCTCCAAGTTTTCCAAGCTCTTTACTCTTTCCTCCACCTTTGACTATAGTTTCCTATATATTTTAATTATTTGGATATTGTCATTTTTCCTGCCATGTTAACCTTATAGAACCTAATTTTCTGTGATATTTCTAAATTAAGGTGTAATTAGTTTGATTCAATGTGTGCCCCATTTTTCTTTTTTTTAAAATTGATTTGGCATTTATATACATTACAAAATACTTACCATGATAAGTGTAGTTACCATTTAGCATCATACCAAGTTATTACAATATTACTGACTATATTCTCCATGCTGTACCTTTCATCCCCATGACTCATTTATTTTATAACTGAAAGTTTGTACTTCTTAATCCCTTTCACCTGTTTCACCCACTCACATTCCTGTCACCTCTGGAAACCACTAGTTTGTTGTCTGTATTTATGAGTTTGTTTCTGGTTGTTTATTTGTTCATTTGCTTTGTTGTTTAGATACCACGTATAAGTGAAATCATATTGTAGTTGTTTTTCTCTGACTTATTTCACTTAGCATAATACCCTCTGGGTCCATCCATGTTGTCACAAATGGCAGATTTCATTTTTTTTTATGGCTGAATAATATTCCATTGTATATATGTTTCACATCTTCTTGATTCATTTATCTATTGATGGACACTTAGGTTGCTTCTATAACTTGGCTATAATAAATAATGTGGCCATAAACATAGGGGTGCATGTATCTTTTTGAATTAAGGTTTTTTTCTTCATAACTCAGAAGTGGAGTTACTGGAGTGTACAGTATTTTTATTTTTAATTTTTAAGGAGACTCCTCTGTCTTCCTTAGTGGCTACACCAGTTTACAGTCCCTCCAAGAGTGCATATGGGTTCCTTTTCTTCACATCCTCACCTATATTGTTATTTCTTGTTTTTTTGATATTAGCTATTCTGACAGGTATGAGATGATATCTCACTGTGGTTTTGATTTTGCATCTCCCTGATGATTAGTGATGTTGAGCATCTTTTCGTGTGCCTTTGGCCATCAGTGGGTCTTTGAAAAAATGTCTATTCAGGTCCTCTGCACATTTTTAGGTCAGATTATTATTTTTTTTGGTGTTCAGTTTTATGACTTCTTTATATATTTTGAGTGTCAATCCACATGTGCCATGTTTTTCTTCTTGTTAGCCCAGACTTCCAAATTGATAACAACATATTCAAAGCTGAACGGTATCTCAATTTCTTTGAGGTAGTGTTTATGCATTGGGAAGACCATGTGGGTTAGGTCTTAGAATCAGGTACCAGTTTGACTCCTGACTTTGTTATTTACTCCAAGATGTGTGACCTTGAGTATATTTTTCAATATCTCCTGATTGGCAAATTATGGAAAACAACTACATCATAGAAATTGCTTGAGATATAAGTTAAAAGGTCTCTTTAATAAATAATATTTTTTTTCCTGAAGCAAACACTTTAACTAACACTGAAGTTTAATATTGATTCTCTAATATTACTTTAAAAAAGTTAATGACTAGTTTTAGCACCAGTAAATGCAGGAATAATTAGCAATAAATAATTAAGATTTTGTAATATTTAAAATTAATATTTTGGTGACACAACTCTGTCATCTGCAAATTACTTTAAGAGTCATTAAAAAGATAGTTATTAAACTTATTGTATTAAATTCATATTTAATACAATATTTTATTTTACTGATGAGGAAAGCATAAAAGAACAAGTAGTTGACTGACTTGGTGAACATCACACGGACAGTTAAGTCTGGTTAGATTCATGGATTTCTAGTTGAGGGCTAGTACACTGCATCCAGTGATCTCTCACTTCTGTCCTATTTCTACTTGTACAGTTTCCACCCTACTTCAGAACTCTACTATTTCTTGCCACAAGTGGGGTCAAGAGCATCCTATTTGGTCCCTCTGGCTCCAAGTTGCCCTGCTTTCCAACCCTTCTTCCTTGGTGTGGCCAGTAAATCAGTTGTTGTGTTCTCCTGCTCAAATACTTCTACTGGTTCTCCACTGTCTACAAAGTCAATTCCAAACTTATTAGCCTGGCATTCAATGTCTTTCACAATATGTCCTCATGTTCATACATTTATTTAACGAGTAGTATTAGTGCTTCCTATATGTCAGGTCTAGGTGCTATGAATATAACAGTGAAATAAACATAATCTCTGCCCTCACTGTGTTTATATTCTAATTCAGTGGTTCTCAAAATGTAGTCAGAAGACTCTAAGGAGCTCCGAAAACCTCTCAGGGTGATTGCAAAGTAAACATTATTTTCATAATAATACTAAGATGTTGTCATTTTCACACTCACTTTCTTTTCTTATGTGTGTACAGTGAAGTTTTCCAGAGGCTACCTGACATGTGATGATATCAGAACAGATTGAATGTGAAAACAGATGTGGGAATCCAGCTGACCTCTACTGGGCCAGGTTATAAGGAGGACTGCAAAAATATAAAGATACGCTACACTTTTCATTATTGTGTTTGAAAAAGTTTTATCCATAAAAATGTTACTTACATTAACATGTAATAGGTTTATTTTTGTTATTTTAAAATGAGTTAATACATACTTAAACACTTACCAACTTAAAATATTTTGGTTTTTTAAAAAACAGCTTTGTGGAGGTATAATTGATATAAAAATAGTTCATATGTTTAATGTATATAATTTCATGAGTTTGGATACATACGTACACCCAATCAAGGTTATAAACATATCTGTCACTTCCAAAAGTTTCTCATGTCCTCCTGTACCCCTTTTTATGTTAAGAACACTTAACATGAAATCTACTCTCTTCACAAAAATTTTAAGTGCACAATGTAATGTTCTTAACCATAGGCATTATGTTGTACAACAGATGTCTAAATCTTTTTTTAATTTATTTTTTATAATTTATTTTGGTATCATTATTCTACAATTACATGTGCAATATTATGGTTATTAAACCACCCCCTTCATCAGGTCCCCCCCACCAACCCGATTACAGTCACTGTCCATCAGCGTAGTGAGATGCGATAGAATCACTACTTGTCTTCTCTGAGTTGTACAGCCCTCCCCGTGCCACCCCAACATTACATCTGCTAATCGTAATGCCCCTTTTCCCCCCTTATCCCTCCCCTCCCACCCACCTACCCCAGTCCCTTTCCCTTTGGTAACTATTAGTCCGTTCTTGGGTTCTGTGAGTCTGCTGCTGTTTTGTTCCTTCATATTTTTCTTTGTTCTTATATTCCACATATGACTGAAATCATTTGATACTTGTCTTTTTTGGTTTGGCTTATTTCCCTGAGCATAATACCCTCTAGCTCCATCCATGTTGTTGCAAATGGTAGGATTTGTTTACTTCATATGGCTGAATAATATTCATTGTGTATATGTACCACATCTTCTTTATCCATTCATCTACTGATGGAGACTAACGTTGCATCCATTTCTTGGCTATTGTAAATAGTGCTGCGATAAACATAGGGGTGCATATGTCTTTTTCAAACTGGGCTCCTGCAGTCTTAGGGTAAATTCCTAGGAGTGGGATTCCTGGGTCAAATGGTATTTCTATTTTTAGTTTTTTGAGGAACCTCCATACTGCTTTCCACAATGGTTGAACTAATTTGCATTCCCACCAGCACTGTAGGAGGGTTCCCTTTTCTCCACATCCTCGCCAACATTTGTTGTTGTTTGTGGTTTGGATGTTGGCCATTCTCACTGGTGTGTGGTGATATCTCACTGTGGTTTTAATCTGCATTTCTCTGATGATTAGCGATGTGGAGCATCTTTTCATGTGCCTGTTGGCCATCTGAATTTCTCCTTTAGAGAAGTGTCTATTCATGTCCTCTGCCCATTTCTTAATTGGATTATTTGCTTTTTGTTTGTTAAGGTGTGTGAGTTCTTTATATATTTTAGATGTCAACCCCTTACCAGATACATCATTTATGAATATATTCTCCCATACTGTAGGATGTCTTTTTGTTCTACTGATGGTGTCCTTTGCTGTACAGAAGCTTTTCAGCTTGATATGGTCCCACTTGTTCATTTTTGCTTTTGTTTCCCTTGCCCAGGGAGATATGTTCATGAAGAAGTCGCTCATGTTTATGTCCAAGAGATTTTTGCCTATGTCTTTTTCTAAGAGTTTTATGGTTTCATGACTTACATTCAGGTCTTTGATCCACCTTGAGTTTACCTTTCTGTATGGGGCTAGATAGTAGTCCAGTTTCATTCTCTTACATGTAGCTGTCCAGTTTTTCCAACACCAGCTGCTGAAGAGGCTGTCATCTCCCCACTGTATATCCAAGGCTCCTTTATCAAATATGAATTGACTGTATATGTTTGGGTTAATGTTTGGATCTTCTATTCTGTTCCACTGGTCTGTGGGTCTGTTTTTGTGCCAATACCAAATTGTCTTGATTACTGTGGCTTTGTAGTAGAGCTTGAAGTCAGGGAGTGTAATTCCCCCTGTTTTATTCCTCCTTCTCAGGATTGCTTTGGCTATTCGGGGTCTTTTGTGGTTCCATATGAATTTTAGAATTATTTGTTCCAGTTCATTGAAGAAAGCTGTTGGTAGTTTGATAGGGATTGCGTTGAATCTGTAGATTGCTTGAGGTAGTACAGCCATTTTGACAATATTTATTCTTCCTAGCCAAGAGCATGGGATGCATTTCCATTTGTTAGTGTCCTCTTTAATTTCTCTTAGGAGTGTCTTGTTGTTTTCAGAGTATAGGTCTTTCACTTCCTTTGTCAGGTTTATTCCTAGGTATTTTATTCTTTTTGATGCAATTGTGAATGGAATTGTTTTTCTGATTTCTCTTTCTGTCAGTTCATCATTAGTGTATAGGAAAGCAACAGATTTCTGTGTGTTAATTTTGTATCCTGCAACTTTGCTGAATTCAGATATTAGTTCTTGTAGTTTTGGAGTGGAGTCTTTAGGGTTTTTAGTGTACAGTATCATGTCATCTGCAAATAGTGACAATTTGACTTCTTCTTTACCAATCTGGATGCCTTGTATGTCTTTGTTTTGTCTGATTGCTGTGGCTAGGACCTCCAGTACTATGTTGAATAACAGTGGAGAGAGTGGGCATTCCTGTCTTGTTCCCGATCTTAGCTGGAAAGCTTTCAGCTTCTCGCTGTTAAGTATGATGTTTGCTGTGGGTTTGTCATATATGGCCTTTATGATGTTGAGGTACTTGCCGTTTATACCCATTTTGTTGAGTTTTAATCATGAATGGATGCTGAATTTTGTCAAATGCTTTTTCAGCATCTATGGAGATGATCATGTGGTTTTTGTTCTTCTTTTTGTTGATGTGGTGGATGATGTTGATGGATTTTCGAATGTTGTACCATCCTTGCATCCCTGGGATGAATCCCACTTGATCATGGTGTATGATCCTCTTGATGTATTTTTGAATTCGTTTGCTAATATTTTGTTGAGTATTTTTGCATCTACGTTCATCAGGGATATTGGTCTGTAATTTTCTTTTTTGGTGAGGTCTTTGCCCGGTTTTGGTATTAGAGTGATGCTGGCTTCATAGAATGAGTTTGGAAGTATTCCCTCCTCTTCTATTTTTTGGAAAACTTTAAGGAGAATCGGTGTTATTTCTTCTCTATATGTCTGGTAGAATTCAGAGGTGAATCCATCAGGTCCGGGGTTTTGTTCTTGGGTAGTTTTTTGATTACCAATTCGATTTCGTTGCTGGTGATTGGTCTGTTTAGTTGTTCTGTTTCTTGCTTGGTCAGTCTTGGAAGGTTGTATTTTTCTAAGAAGTTGTCCATTTCTTCTATGTTTTCCAGCTTGTTAGCACATAGATTCTCATAATATTCTCTTATATTCTTTGTATTTCTGTGGGGTCCGTCGTGATTTTTCCTTTCTCATTTCTGATTCTGTTTATGTGTGTAGATTCTCTTTTTCTCTTAATGAGTCTGGCTAGCGGTTTATCTATTTTGTTTACTTTTTCAAAGAACCAGCTCTTGGTTTCATTGATTTTTTCTATTGTTTTATTCTTCTCAATTTTATTTATTTCTTCTCTGATCTTTATTATATCCCTCCTTCTGGTGACTTTGGGCCTCATTTGTTCTTCTTTTTCCAATTTCAGTAATTGTGTCTTTAGACTATTCATTTGGGAATGTTCTTCCTTCTTTAAATAGGCCTGGATTGCAATATACTTTCCTCTTAGAACTGCCTTTGCTGCGTCCCACAGAAGTTGTGGCTTTGTGTTGTTGTTGTCATTAGTCTCCATATATTCTTTGATTTCTGTTTGATTTGGTCATTAACCCATTGATTAATTAGGAGAATATTGTTAAGTCTGCATGTATTTGTTAGCGGTTTTGGTTTCTTTCTAAAATTTATTTCTAGTTTTATACCTTTGTAATCTGAGAAGTTGGTTGGTAGGATTTCAATATTTTTGAATTTACTGAGTTCTTTTTGTGGCCTCGTATGTGGTCTATTCTGGAAAATGTTCCATGTGCACTTGAGAAGAATGTGTATCCTGTTGCTTTTGGGTTCAGAGTTCTGTAGATGTCTGTTAGGTCCATCTGTTCTAGTGTGTTGTTCAGTGCCTCTGTGTCTTTACTTATTCTCTGTCTGGTTGATCTGTCTTTGGAGTGAGTGGTGTGTTGAAGTCTCCTAAAATGAATGCATTGCTGTCTATTTCCTCCTTTAATTCTGTTAGTATTTGTTTCACATATGCTGGCGCTCCTGTGTTGGGTGCATATATATTTATAATGGTTATATCTTCTTGTTGGATGGACCCCTTTATCATTATGTAATGTCCTTCTTTATCTCTTGCTACTTTCTTCGTTTTGAAGTCTATTTTGTCTGATACAAGTACTGCCACACCTGCTTTTTTCTCTTTGTTGTTTGCATGAAACATCTTTTTCCATCCCTTCACTTTTTTTTAAATAATTTATTTTGGTATCATTAACCTACAATTACATGTGTAATATTATGGTCATTAAACTACCCCTTCTTCACTTTTAGTCTGTGTATATCTTTGGTTTTGAGGTGAGTCTCATGTAAGCAGCATATAGATGGGTCTTACTTTTTTATCGATTCTGTGACTCTGTGTCTTTTAATTGTGCATTCAGTCCATTTATATTTAGGGTAATTATTGATAGATATGTACTTATTGCCATTTCTGGCTTTAGATTTGTGGTTACCAAAGGTTCAAGGGTTGCTTCTTTACTACCTAACAATCTAACTTAACTTTCTTGTTAAGTTATTGTAAACACTGTCTGATGTTTCTTTATTTCTCTCCCTTCTTATTCTTCCTCCTCCATTCTTTATATACTAGGTGTTTTATTCTTTGCCTTTAGTTGGTATTTGGATGGTCTCCTTTCTTTGCTATGATTTTATTTTCTCTAGTGACACCTTTTTAGCCTTAGGGGTGCTTCCCTCTAGAGCAGTCCATTTAAGATATCCTGTAGTGGTGGTTTATGAGAGGCAAACTCTCTCAACTTTTCTTTGTCTGGAAATTGTTTAATCCCTCCATCATATTTAAATGATAATCGTGTTGGATACAATATTCTTTTTTCGAGGCCCTTCTGTTTCATTGCGTTAAATATATCATGCCATTCTCTTCTGGCCTGTAAGGTTTCTGTTGAGAAGTCTGATGATAGTCTGATGGGTTTTCCTTTGTAGGTGATCTTTTTTCTCTCTCTAGCTGCCTTTAATACTTTGTCTTTATCTTTGATCTTTGCCGTTTTAATTATTATGTGTCTTGGTGTTGTCTTTCTTGGATCCCTTGTGTTGGGAGATCTTTGGGGTTCTTTGGACTGTGAGACTATTTCCTTCCCCAGCATGGGAACGTTTTCAGCAATTATTTCTTCAAAGACACTTTCTATCCCTTTTTCTCTCTCTTCTTCCTCTGGTACTCCTATAATGCGAATATTGTTCCGTTTGGATTGGTCACACAGTTCTCTTAATATTCTTTCATTCCTAGAGATCCTTTTATCTCTCTCTGCCTCAGCTTCTCTGTATTCCTGTTCTCTGATTTCTATTCAATTAACAGTCTCTTGCATCTCATCCAGTCTGCTGTTAAGCCCGTCGATCGCTTGTCTGATTTCTGCATTGGCTTTCCTGACTTCCCTCACTTCCTCCCTCAGCTCTTGCACATTTCTCTGTAGGTCCATCAGCATGGTTATGACTTTTATTCTGAATTCTTTTTCAGGAAGACTGTGCATTTCCATCCCTTCAGGCTCCCTCTCTGGGGTTGTCTGGTTGATCTTAGTCTGGACCATATTCCTCTGTCTTTTCATGGCTATAGAAGTGGTCGCTGGTAGTTGCGACGTATGTCAGCTGGGCTCTTTAAGACTTTAAAAAGAAAAGAGAAAAAAAAAGAGAAAGAAGAAAGAGAGAAGAAAAAAACAAAAACAAAAACGCCCACTGGGAGTAGATTCTGTGGGGATGCTGTAGGTGGCTGAGTTGCTCCACTAATCCACAGCCATGGCCGCGCCGGTCCGCAGGGCCCTTTATAGCTCTGTCTGGGGTGGGAATGTATGGGAGGCTGTTGATCTCTGTGGGAAGTGTAAGTGCGGCCACCCTTTCCCAGTCTCCCACTAAGGGGTCAGCAACTCCCCAGGACTCCCAGCCTGCTGGGCTGAGTGTGCTGGGGCAATCCGGCTCCTCCACTGGGCTCCTGTCTCTTTAAGACCGCTGAAGAAAGCGCACGGTTTTCCTTTTTTTTTTTCCTTCCCAGGAGCCAGCTGCAAGCACCTTGGCATGTTTCCTGCTCAGATCCTGCACCCTCTGTCTCTCCAATGTCCACTACACCGTGTGATGTGTGTCAGCATTCCCCACGCAGATCACCGGGGCTCGTTATTTCGCCAGGTGTACTTCCACTCCCTCCCGGCTCTGAATTCTCTTCTCCCACAGGTGCGCTGGGGTGGGTGAGTGCTCGGGTCCCGCTGGGTCCTGGCTCTGTATCTTACCCGCCTTGCGGGGTGCCGTGTTCTCTCAGGTGTAGCTGCATGCTGTGCGCTTTCCTGTGTATTCTGGTCCCTCTTTTAGGAATAGTTGTATTTGCTGTATTTTCATAGATTTATGTAGTTTTGGGAGGAGATTTCTGCTGCCCTGCTCACACCGCCATCTTCCCAGAAGTCCAGATGTCTAGATCTTATTCATCTTACATAACTGAAACTTTATATCCATTTTAAATCGGTAAATATTTATAGACTTATCCTATGTAAAGCTCTTTGAGGCCCTTAATTTTTGAGAATGTAAATGGGTCCTGAGACCAAAAAGTTTCAGACCTGCAATTCTTCTTCTTCTAGAAAATCAACAGATAACGTAGAGTCAGTATAATAATACAGCGTTAATAAGATAATGACAAATGTCATGAAAAAAATGAAGCAGGAAAAAGAAAGAGTATTTGAGTGGTCAATAAGGATCACTGTCTACAGCCTGTGCTCTGTTGGAACTGAATCACCTAAACGTACTTGAACAAAATCCATGGTTTTCTACATCCATGCCTTTGTAATGCTGTTCTGTTTGTCTGTTTTGTTTTTCTCCACATTTTCATTTATAAAAATACTATTCTTTTTTTAAGGGCCCATCTCAAATGTCACCTGAGCCATGATTCCTTCCCTCATTCTCTTCAGAGTGTGATTTATCTTCTTTATTTTTCCTATACTCACTGACAATATTTTGATCCTGTGACACTCATAATTTTATGCTTTACACAAATTTAGTTATGTATATCCATGCATATCCTTCTCAAAGCTTATGAAACTTCTTAAAGTTGGCGACTGTTTCTTATTAACCTTGAATATAAACCTCTGTATCAATGAGGCGTAGGTTCAGCAATGACAGAAAACCTCTAAATAATACTGGTTTCATTGAGATAGAAGTGTGTTTTTTCTCAGATAAGTCAAAAGGTGGGCAGTCCAGGGCTGGAGTACTGATTTTAAGTCTTCAGAGCTGCAGGCTTTCTAGCTCACTGCTCCTCCCTTCCAAGAATGTGGTCCTCAGCGTCCAGAGATGGAAGCATCTTTGTTTCAGGAGGGAGAAAGGAGGGAGAGACAAAGATGAGGGGGCTAACAATATGCACTAGGTCTCTCTTAAAGAAGGTTCCTAGAAGCTGCTAACGTGGCTCTTCTATTTATACTCCATTGGTAGAACTTAGTCATGTGAGCATATAACTGGAGGGAAGCCTGGGAAATGTAGTTTTTAGTTTTGGTGGTCTTGTGCTCAGCTGTGGACAAAGGGGAGACTAATTATTGTGGGGCAACTTTCAGCATCTGATATACTCCGCAAGGTGTCTGCCATAGGCACTAATTCCTAAAGGCTTAAAATTAACTTTTAGCAGGTAAGTAATACTGAACTCCAATCTCCAAATTACTTTTTGGATAATGAATACGGGGGAACTTTTAAATCCTTTTTCATTAGACCTCCTAGCTCTTGTTTTCACCATTCACCTTTTCTTGCTTACCCTTCCCAATAGTGATAAAGATTCTATTCAACTCTTTCCTGCCAGAAGTGTCCCCAAGCTTCCATGAACTACATGATGCCCCTGTCCTCAGGTGTCCCCTATAGACCTATCACAGAGAAAAATACCTTTCAAAAGAAACACCTGCTGGCTTGCTCAAGTTATTAGGTTAGTTTGCATATTTGTTCCACATAAAAAAAAAAGTAGATGATAGAACACTTGAAATTTCAAGGTACTAAAAATGTGGTACATTGAACCTATACTTTCCAATTTCTTTTCATTGTGTCCAGATCATTTGTGATAGAGCCTACGTTTAAGTTTTGACTATGGATCTTTATTTCCGTAAGATATTTCACTGGGAACTACAGAAGCATCCTCTGACCAACCTCTGCCCCCTCCTCCATACCTTCTGAGACATAATGTCTACTTCTAGTTCTTAGAGCTTTCAGGAAGTAGTCACTCTTCTGAGAAGAAAAGTCTGGGATTTCTACACAATTGAATTTGCTTTTAAATTAGTCCATCAGGTCATATAAGCAGCTCATGGTCTACAAATATTGAAACTGGCAGTTTTAGGATATTGGGAATTACCCCAGAGATTAATTCTTTGAGAAAGTTTGAAATAAGGAGAATTTGTTAGAGATGGCATTTATTGTGTTTGTTGTTATTTGAATTTTCATTTATAGATGTCTTATTCTCTTTGGACTATACACTTCTTGAGGGCCACCACTGTGTCTGAAATAACAGCTATAAAGGGAAACAAAGTTGCCAATAGCTGACATAAATTAAGACAGAGATGATGATACAGGATTTGTGGTGTGAAATTTTCACAAAAGAAATGAACACTAGATAGGACTGCATTCCTCCTCTATCCATTCATCTCACATATATTTATTGAGCACCAACCATGTGCCCAGAACTGTGGTAGATATTAGGAAACAATGGTAAGCAATATTGATAGTGGTCTCTGTTCTTAGGGTAAGTACAGTCCAGGAGAGAAAGACAGACGAAAAGCTAATAACTAAAATGTGCTGGATGCTTGTAGGGCAAGTGCAGATGACTACAGGAGTGCATGAGGGGGCGTTTAACCTAGTTCTAGTCTTTATGGAGTGTTCCCATACTACTGCCTCATTTGAGCCTCACAAAGCCCCCTGTAATGAGTATTGTGGGGATAATTATTCTCAATTACAGATGACAGATTAGTCTCAGAAAGATTAGCAAGACCCAAGTGCCTATAGACCCGGACCTGGGCTTGTGAGACCAAACCCAAACCTTTCATCACGGTTCCACCTAGTAGCTGGAGCACCAGGGAGTGTGAGGTCTGTGGCCATGCTGGATCCATTTTCAGCCTTTGTGGTGCCCTCACCACAAGCTCACAACTCCCATTGACATCAATTAATTATGCTTGGCATCCATTGCAGCTGCCTGGATGCCATGTGAGTGTTCTGGCCAGCATGACCTTAAGTACCCTTTAACTAGGGCTGGTAATCCCGTGCTCATGCTGGGAACGATCGTGTAATTAGGAAAGGGGATGGGAGAATCTTTCAAGCAGACACAGAAACTCCAGAAGCTCAACCATAACGCCTTATTAGGATGAGCCACCGTGCAGCAGTCTGTTCGGTGGTCTGTTTTCCTGTCCTATTAAGCAGAAGTCAGATTCTCCAAAGAGAAAACAACATTAAAATGTCCAGAGTTTATTTGGATCTATGTTTAGTACCACTGCGTTGAATAGAGGAATGAACACTGCTGTTGGGGAGAAATTTTTCCCTTATTGCTCTGTATACCCAACTGTACTAATGGTTCCTGAAAAACTTCCCCTTTCTTACAAATTTTTGAACCTGTTGGAAATTTCCAAGTGATAAGGATCTTGAGGGAACAGTGTGCTCCATTAATAGCTCTTTTAAAATTAAGGAGGTGGTGATAATTATTTCCTCAATTTGTGGTGTAGTAGAAAGACCATGGGCTTTGGAGTCAGCTTGAATTGTTATCTCAACTCTTTCACTTTCTAGCTACTTTCAATTTGGGAAAGTTCCTGGACTTCCTTGAGCCTCAGTTTCTTCAAAGGATGGTTGTGAAGCTTAGAAGAAAGACATTGTGGATGAAGTGAAGGTTCCTGTGGCCAGGATTCTCACCTGACTTTGGTTGGCTAGCTCACTACACACGTGTGGACAATACGTTGTTACTGACTCTACATAAAGAGTTCCATCCAGTGCTCTGGGCAACACGGTGGCATGGCTGCAAGGCTGCGGGAGAGCAGAGAAGACATGAGATTGGAGTGGGGGCAGTGCCGAGGACAGACACTGAGACTGCTGTGGGGACAGAGAGGCCCGGAGGCAGACACCAGTTTGCTGCATGTAGACTTGCTCTGAGTGGACGGGATTATAGTGATTGATCTGCCACCATGGGAATAAAGTTGAGTATAAACCCTTTCACCCCAAGAACATTCCATTGTCATTTCTTTGGTCTTATCTCATTGAGTCCATAGTGAACTTGCCCGGGGCTGAAACCCATTGGCAGGACAGACATAATATAGACATTTTGGTGCCTGGCACACAATTGGTCCTTGATAAATGGGAAATACTATTTTGATGGTTAAAACCTCTTTCTTTCTGAGAACTCAATGCAAATTCTAGCATCTCTTCTAAGCCTGATGTTTCTGACAATACCACTTCCTCTGGACCTTTACCTTTACTATAAATTTCTTGTTTTGTGCCCCCAAAGTTAGTGTCTATATGATTATTTAACCCACAGATACTCAGTAATTTTAATTTACAATCTTGCTGGGGCAATAGGATATTGGTAATAGGACTACACATAGCAAGTGTGAATGAGTAATGTGGACAGTTTGTGCTATGGGATTTCAGATAAAGAAAATATGGCCATGGACTGGGATTTCAGAGGACTGGAGCAGACCCAGTCAATAATTTATACTTGGATGGACTAGGTGAGGAGGGCTTGAACTGGGATCCAAACCTGGCTGTGTAGGGACATTAAATAGGAGGACAACAGACTGATTGAATTCCAGGTATTGGTGGGCAAACATGGTGTCCCAGTGGCAATGTAAAATAAATCAGAGTCTGAGCAAGTAGTTGGCCAAAAGGCCAAGGTAAAGCATCTAAGATGTTCCAATAGGTATGCAGTACCCAGGGATGGGGCCTCTGGGGATGACAGCATTCAAAAGTTAATGCGGATAGTCATGCACAGTAGCTCCTCTGCTGTTTAAATTCCAACTTCCTTTGTCAGGAGGCTTGAGGAATTAGCCCTGGCATGAAGGTTTGTAGAATCCAAAACTGGTGCTGAGGTGAGATATAGGCAGTGTAGATAGTTCTAACACTTAAATGAACATGTGGATCTTAGGAGAGTGCTTCTCAAAGCCCCTGTATCTTCTGTTTCAAAATCACTCAAGAGACTCATAATAAATAGAGATAATCAGTATATCTGGGGGATGGATCCCAGGGATATCCATTTTAAATACGATACACAGAGAATCTTACATAGTTTAAAATTAAAGAACATTGGATGATTCATATTGATGCCAGACTTGAGAGCCTGGTCAGAGTCCTGAAACGAAGGATCAGTGACACTGTGAAGAAGTTAGCTTCTCCTCATTCTATGGAGAGTGGTTTGCCGAAAGTCTGGTTACATGGAAAAGAAATCTTGGAACAAGGCTTTTGTCCTGGCAGTAGGATTGCAAGGTCTCATTCTGGAAAGAGAGTTGGGATTTCTGCAATCAGAGTAACAGAAATGACACATCATATAGCCTGATTTTGTATAGTACTGACTTGCGAGAAGGAATCTTAGATCAAAAATGAAAACACCTGGGTTATATTCTTTTCCATGGCATTAACTATGTGTAAACTGAGGCAGGTTACTTCACTTTTCCCAGGCTTAATTGCTACAATATGAGGGACTTGGACTGGGTTCTCTAAGAATTGGGGATTCTATAAGGTCCACAGGAGTGATGACATATTTTCTTCATGTGAGGTGGAAAAGCTTGTGTGATGCTTTGGAAAAGTCTGTTCAGCTGTGTAACGGGCATTTGCTGATTGCTTCTTTGGTGTGGGGATAAATGGAAGTTCTATGGCCAGGACCTCACCTGACCCTAAACTACTTGATGATGTAATTGGCCACTGCTAGGCTAATGCTTACACACCCGTAGGCAATAAAGCTGTTATTGACTGAGTCACTGTATAAAGAGCTCTGCCCAGTGCTCAGAGCAGAGGCAGAGACCAAGGAGGATTGCAGAGTTGCAGTCTGCTGGATGCAGGCATAATTCTAGTGCTCGACCTGCAGCTGGGAGTATAAAGCCAGGTATAAACCCTTTTACCCCAAGAACATTCTATTGTCATTTCTCGGTCTCACTGAATCCATAGTGAGCTTGCCCGGGACTGAAACCCTCAGGCAAGACATTTGGTTTCTACTTTTTTCATTTCTCCAACAGCCGTTGTTTTTTTTCCTTTAGGGATAGGTTCTACTTTGATCAGCTATGTAGCTGAAATGGACACCGTTTCTGGCTCCAGAGGTGGATCCTGACTGGCTGAACCCAGCCAGCGCTTCTCATTCCCTTGGTGAGGCAACTGCTTCAGGATGGGCATCTGGCTCCATTCAGGCCATGAGGGGAGAAAATTCCTTTAGCTGTGGGTCATGGGAAGGAGACTTCCTTTTTCTTTTATGAGAGGTGAGTAAAGAGCTTCTCTTGTTCTGGAATGGTGGAAGAATGAGATCTGGAATTCCTGCTACCATGAGGGAAGCTGTATGGAGCCCAGAGAATCCCAGAGGAGCTGGAGCCTGGTGACCCCATGAAGCTCTGGAATAAACCATTCCTGAAACAACCTCTGGCCTTTAAAACATTTATTTACGAGCCAGTGAAGTCATGGGCTTAAGTCTATTTGAATTGGTTTTTCTATGCCATCATTGCCATCAACTCAAGGATCTCTAACTTTCTCTTAAGGTTTCACTAAATATATTTCTATAGACTTAACAATGTTTTTACCTCCTGAAATAAAAATCTTGCTTATTTCTGCATTTTTAATATAGTCAGATCCCAAGTCATCAACTTTAAGATGCTGAAAATGACAAACATTTGAAAGAGTCAGTGCCTGGCACACAGAAGTTGCTTTATAAATCTTTGTCTAATGAATAAAGTGAGAATAAATTAAAAAAGGGAAAGATAATATTTCCTGGGTGTAGGAGTGGGTGAGGAGGAAAATAGTTATATAGAATTTCTTTTGGGAGGGGTGCATACTAATGAGGAAAGGTATGGGGTGATCATAAAGCCTCAATTGCCGGGCCACCACTGGCAAGAACTGACCTTTCTCTTCCCTCTTCATATGTTGCCTAATGTTATTTTTCTTGCAATTTATAATTCAGAGAGAAAGAAGGACCCAGGGTAACAAAATAAGTATTGCTTCAACCGATTAACTTAACTGGTGTTTATGAGAACCTAGCAAGGTCTCTATTTAGGAGGAAAGATTGATAAATAAATCAATACTAATTACAAAGCTGATGAGTATTATGAGAGAAGGAATGTGGGAGTTATGAGACCAGAGCAAGGGGCTCTAACCTAGACCAGGGTAAGGAAAGCCTCTCAGAGGACAGGATATTTAAGCTGAGATCTGAAGAATGAGTAGGTACCAGTCAGATGAAGATGGGGCGGGGAAGAAGTGCTTTCCATGCAATGACCCATTTGGCCATGGGGATAAGGCATCTGTGAGGACCTGAGAGAAGCTCAGAAGTGAAGAAGGAAGGAGGTGAATGATGAGATAAAGCCAAGGAGAGGACCAGATTTTGCAAGTCTTATAGGTCGGGTGAAGGAGTTCCGGCTTTATTAAAGGAAAGCGGGATCCCACTGCAGGGTTTAAGCCGGGGAGCAGCAGTCAGATTAGCAGCCAACTGGGCCCATGCCTGAGGCCCCTCCCTCCAGTTTCCTCCCTGCATTTGCATTGTTTCCATTCCCTCACTAACTGCTGCTGCTTTCCCTTTTTTAAAATGTTTTTAACATTTTTAAAATTAAGGTATTATTGAAATACACTCTAATGAAGGTTTCACATGAAAAAACAATGTGGTTACTACATTTACCTATATTATCAAGTCCCCACCCATAACCCAATGCAGTCACTGTCCATCAGTGTAGTAAGATGCCACAGATTCACTATCTGCCTTCTCTGTGCTACACTGTTTTCCCCGTAATCCCCACACCATGTGTACTAAACATAATACCCCACAATCCCTGTATACCTTCCTCCCCACCCGCCTTCCCACACCCCTCCCCTTTGGTAACCACTAGTTCCTTCTTGGAGTCTCTGAGTCTGCTGCTATTTTGTTCCTTCAATTTTGCTGTGTTGTTATATTCCACAAATGAGGGAAATCATTTGGCACTTGTCTTTCTCTGCCTGGCTTATTTCACTGAGCATAATATCCTCCAGCTCCATCCATGTTGTTGCAAATGGTAGGATTTGTTTCTTTCTTATGGCTGAATAGTATTCCATTGTGTATGTGTACCACCTCTTCTGTATCCATTCATCTACTGATGGACACTTAGGTTACTTCCATATCTTGGCTATTGTAAAAAGTGCTGCAATAAACATATGGGTCATATGTCTTCTTGAATCTGAGAAGTTGTATTCTTTGGGTAAATTCCAAGGAGTGCGATGCCAGGGTCAAATGGTATTTCTATTTTTAGTTTTTTGAGGAACCTCCATGTGGCTTTCTACAAAGGTTGAACTAGCTTACATTCCCACCAGCAGTGTATAGGAGGGTTTCCCTTTCTCTGCATCCTCTTCAGCATTTGTTCTTAGTCTTTTTGATGCTGGCCATATGTATTACTGGTGTTAGGTGATATCTGATTGTGGTTTTAATTTGCATTTTCCCTGATGATTAGTGACGTGGAGCATCTTTTCATGTGTCTGTTGGCCATCAAATTTCTTCTTTGGAGAACTGTCTCTTCATATCCTCTGCCCATTTTTTAATTGGGTTATTTGCTTTTTGGGTGTTGAGGCATGTGAGTTCTTTATATATTTTGGATGTTAACTCCTTGTCAGATATGTCATTTACAAATATATTCTCCCATACTATAGGATGCCTTTTTGTTCTGTTGATGGTGTCCTTTGCCATACAGAAACTTTTTAGTTTGATGCAGTCCCATGAGTTCATTTTTGCTTTTGTTTCCCTTGCTCGAGGAGATGCATTCAGGAGGAAGTCGCTCATGCTTATATTCAGGAGATTTTTGCCTTTGTTGTCTTCTAAGAGTTTTATGGTTTCATGACTTACATTCAGGTCCTTGAGCCATTTTGGGTTTACTTTTGTGTATGAGGTTAAACAATAATCCAGTTTCATTCTCTAGCATGTAGCTGTGCAGTTTTGCCAACACTTGCTGTTGAAGAGGCTGTCATTTCCCCATTGTATGTCCATGGCTCCTTTATTATATATTAATTGACCATATATGGTTGGGTTTATATCAGGGCTCTCTTGCCTATTCCATTGGTCTATGGGTCTGTTCTTGTGCCAATACCAAATTGTCTTGATTACTGTGGCTTTGTAGTAGTGCTTGAAGTTGGGGAGCATAACCCCCCAGCTTTATTCTTCCTTCTCAGGATTGCTTTTGGCTATTTGGGGTCTTTTGTGGTTCCACATGAATTTCAGAACAATTTTCTCTAGTTTGTTGGAGAATGCTGTTGGTATTTTGATAGGAATTGTATTGAATCTGCAGATTGCTTTAGGCAGGAAGGCCATTTTGACAATATTAATTCTTCCTATCCACGAGCACGGGATGTTTTTCCATTTATTGGTATCTTCTTTAATTTCTCTCATGAGTGTCTTGTAGTTTTCAGAGTATAGGTCTTTCACTTCCTTGGTTAAGTTTATTCCTAAGTATTTTATTCTTTTTGATGTAACCATGAATGGAATTGTTTTCCTGTTTCTGTCTCTGTTAGTTCATTGTTAGTGTATGGGAATGCCACAGATTTCTGGGTATTAATTTTGTATCCTGCAACTTTGCTGAATTCAGATATTAAATCTAGTAGTTTTGGAGTGGATTCTTTAGGGTTTTTTATGTACAATATCATGTCATCTGCAAACAGGGACAGTTTATTTCTTCCTTGCCAATATGGATGCTTTTTATTTCTTTCTGATGTCTGATTGCCATGGCTAGGACATCCAGTACTATGTTGAATAGAAGTGGGGAGAGTTGGCATCCTTGTCTTGTTCCCGATCTTGAAGGTAAAGCTTTCAGCTTCTCGCTGTTAACTATAATGTTAGCTGTGGATTTGTCGTATATTCCCTTTATTATGTTGAGGTACTTGTCCTCTATACCCATTTTGTTGAGAGTTTTTGTCATGAATGGATGTTGAATTTTGTCAAATGCTTTTTCAGCATCTATGGAGATGATCGTGTGGTTTTTGTCCATCTTTTTGTTGATGTGGTGGATGATGTTGATGGATTTTCGAATGTTGTACCATCCTTGCATCCCTGTAATAAATCCTACTTGATCATGATGGATGATCTTTTTGATGTATTTTTGAATTCGGTTTGCTAATATTTTGTTGAGTATTTCTGCATCTATGTTCATCAGGGATATTGGTCTGTAATTTTCTCTTTTTGTGGTGTCTTTGACGGGTTTTGGTATTAGAGTGATGTTGGCCTTGTAGAATGAGTTTGGAAATGTTCCCTATTATTCTACTCTTTGGAAAACTTTTAGGAGGATGGGCATTAGGTCTTCACTAAATGTTTGATAAAATTCAGCGGTGAAGCCATCTGGTCCAGTTTTGTTCTTAGGTAAGTTTTTGATAACCAGTTCAATTTCATTGCTGGTAATTGGTCTGTTCAGAATTTCTGTTTCTTTCTGGGTCAGCCTTGGAAGGTTGTATTTTTCTAGAAAGTTGTCAATTTCTTCTAGGTTGTCCAGTTTGTTAGCATATAATTTTTCATAGTATTCTCTAATAATTCTTTGTATTTCTGTGGTGTCCATAGTGATTTTTCCTTTCTCATTTCTGATTCTGTTTATGTGAGTAGACTCTCTTTTTTTCTTGATAAGTCTGGCTAAGGGTTTATCTATTTTGTTTATTTTCTCAAAGAAGCAGCTCTTGCTTTCATTGATTCTTTCTATTGTTTTATTCTTCTCAATTTTATTTATTTCTGCTCTAATCTTTATTATGTCCCTCCTTCTACTGACTTTGGGCATCATTTGTTCTTCTTTTTCTAGTTTTGTTAATTGTGAGTTTAGATTGCTCATATGGGATTGTTCTTCTTTCCTGAGGTAGGCCTGTATTGCAATATACTTTCCTCTTAGCACAGCTTTCGCTGCATCCCACAGATTTAGCGGTGTTGAATTATTGTTGTCATTTGTCTCCATATATTGCTTGATGTCTGTTTTTATTTCATCATTGATCCATTGGTTATTTAGGAGCATGTTGTGAAGCCTCCATGTGTTTGGGCAATTTCTCATTATCTTTCAATATTTTATTTCTAGTGTCATACCTTTGTGGTCTGAGAAACTGGTTGGTACAATTTCAATTTTTTTGAATTTACCCGAGCTCTTTTTGTGGCCTAGTATATTATCTATTCTTGAAAATGTTCCATGTGCACTTGAGAAGAATGTGTATTCTGCTGCTTTTGGGTGTAGAGTTCTGTAGATGTCTGTTAGGTCCATCTGTTCTATTGTGTTGTTCAGTGCTTCTGTCTCCTTACTTGTTTTCTTTCTGGTTGATCTGTCCTTTTGAGTGAGTGGAGTGTTGAATTCTCCTAGAATGGATACACTGCATTCTATTTCTCCTTTTAATTCTGTTAGTATTTGTTTCACATATGTAGGTGTTCCTGTGTTGGGCACATAAATACTTATAATGGTTATATCTTCCTGTTGGATTGACCCTTGTATCGTGATGTAATGTCCTTTTTTGTCTCTTGTGACTTTTTTTGTTTTGAAGTCTATTATGTCTGCCACAAGTACTGCAACTCCTGCTTTCTTCTCCCTATTGGTTGCATGAAATATCTTTTTCCATCCCTTCACTTTTAGTTTGTGTATGGTTTGGGTTGAAAGTGAGTCTCTTGTAGGCAGCATATAGATGGGTCTTGTTTTTTTTTTATCCATTTTGTGACTCTATGTGTTTTGATTGGTGCATTCAGTCCATTTACCTTTAGGGTGATTATCGATAGGTATGTACTTATTGGCATTGCAGGCTTTAGATTCGTGATTACCAAAGGTTCAAGGTTAACTTCCTTACTAAGAATCTAACTTAACTCACTTAATATGCTATTACAAACATAATCTAAAGGTTCTTTTTTTTTCTTCATCCCCATTCTTTATATATTAGGTATCATATTCTGTACTGTTTGTCTATCCCTTCATTGACTTCGGGGATAGTTAATTTAATTTTGCATTTGCTTAGTAAATAGCTATTCTACTGTCTTTAGTGTGGTTTTATTACCGCTGGTGACACGGACAATTCCATCTATAGCAGTCCTTCCTAAATACACTGTAGGGATGTTTGTTGGAGGTAAATTCTCTCAGCTTTTGCTTATCTGGAAATTGTTTAATACCTCCTTCAAATTTAAATGATAATCTTCCCAGATAAAGTATTCTTGGTTCAAGGCCCTTCTACTTCATTGCATTAAATACATCATGCCATTCCCTTCTGGCCTGTAAGGTTTCTGTTGAGAAGTCTGATGATAACCTGATGGGCTTTTATTTCCATGTAATCTTATTTCTCTCTCTGGCTGCTTTTAATAGTCTATCATTATCCTTGATTTTTGCCATTTTGATTACTATATGTCTTGGTGTTGTCTTCCTTGGGTCCCTTGTGTTGGGAGATCTGTGCATCTCCATGGCCTGAGAGACTATCTCCTTCCCCAGATTGGGGAAGCTTTCAGCAATTACCTCCTTAAAGACACTTTCTATACCTTTTTCTCTCTCTTCTTCTTCTTCTTCTGGTACTCCTATAATGGGAATATTGTTCCGTTTGGATTGGTCACACAGTTCTCTCAATATTCTTTAATTCTTAGAGATCCTTTTTTCTCTCTGTGCCTCAGCTTCTTTGTATTCCTCTTCTTTAGTTTCTATTTCATTTATCATCTCCTCCACCATATCCAATCTGCTTTTAATACCCTCTGTTGTGCTCTTCAACGATTGGATCTCTGACCGGAATTCATTCCTGAGTTCTTGAATATCTTACTGTACCTCCATGTGCATGTTAATGATTTTTATTTTGAACTCCATTTCAGGAAGAGTCATGAGGTCGATGTCATTTAAATGTTTCACAAGAGTTGTATTAATAATTTTACTCTGAGCCAGGTCCCTTTGTCATTTCATATTTGTATATGGCGCCCCCTAGTGCCCAGAAGGTCTACTCCCTGGAGCTGCTCAGCCCCTGAAGCAATGTTGGGGGTCGCAGGGAGTGGTATTGGTGCCTGGGGAGAGGAAAGAGCTGTTTCCTGCTTCCTGGCTACTATGCCTGTCTCCACTGCCTGAACCAGTGGGCCGAACACATAGGTATAAGCCTCTATGCTTTGCATTTGTAGTCGCTGTAGACAGATCATCCCTCTGGCTGGCCTAATGCCAGGGTAGGGTTTGCCAGTTGTGAGCCAGGTGGAGTTGGCTGGGTGAAAGGTGCAATAGGCTGTGTATCACGGAGGGGGTCCTTGGATCTGTGTAGCCAGCCAGGGAGCTGGAGCACCTGAAGATCCTCTAAGGAGGAAGATTTGTTTTTCTGCCTTAAATATGAGAGTCTATATGGCAAAGTCCCCAACCTGCGGGGCGGAGTGCACCCGACAATTTTGTCTACCTGTCCTCTCTCCTGAGCAGTAAGCTCTGTGAAATCCTTGCCCCTTTAGCAGCCCTTTTGCTAAGGGCTTCCTTGTTAGGAAGTCTCTCAGATGGCCTGCCTTTCTTTTGTCTCAGAGCAGCTGGATATGGATCCCTGCTTTCCACAGGTGGCTGGAATCTCAGTCCCTCCAGGAATTCTGCCTAACCCCCTAATCACAAGAGTATCATGCAAGCACCATAAAATGTAGGTTTGTGCTCCCAGAGTAGATCTCCAGAGTTAGGTAGTCTGGAGTTAGCAGTCCCAGGCCTCAACTCTCTCCCTGCTCTGTTTCTCTTCCTCCCACTGTGAGCTGGGGTGGGGGAAGGCCTTGGGTCCCACTGGGCCACAGCTTTGGTACGTTACCCTGTTCTGTGAGGTCTGCTCTTTTCTCCAGGTGTATGCAGTCTGGCACAGCTCTCTTTCCTGTTGCTCTTTCATGATTAGTTGTATTAATTATATTTTTGTATTATATGCGGTTGTAGGAGGAAGCCTGTGTCTCACCTCTCATGCCATCATCTTTAATCCAGTCTGCAGTGGTCTCTGCTGCTTTCCTTTTAAAACACTGTGGAAAAAAAAAATGACACAGGCACTGTTTTTTCCCAGAACTGGTTACAGCACTACTTTTGCAACAATTTGTTTTTCCTGGTAAATCTAATCGTTTCTTTCTTAATTATGGTTTGGGTTTTCAGTAGTTATGACCTCCTCCTGGAAATCACTCATTTCCAGCTCTTAAATCTTGTCTTGCCAATGGGTTTCAGCCCCCAGCAAGTTCTCTATGGATTCAGTGTGACCAAATAAATGATTGTAGAACGTTTCTTTGGTGAGAAAGGGTTTATTACCTGGCTTGTTCTCCCGGCGGTAGGTCGAGCACTAGTGTCTCTGCCTCCGCCCAGAGCACTGGGCCAAGCTTTCTGTATAGTGCAATAATAGCTTATTGCCTAAAGGTGTGGAAGTGGTAGCCTAGCAACAGGCCAGTTACATCATCAGGTGGTTTAAGTTCAGTGAGGATCCTGGCCATCGGAACCCCAACTTACAATCTCCAAAAGGAGATCCAGTAGGGTAAGCGTGGGCTCTCCTGGCCTTTGGTGTGACTGTTTTTCCCATGGTGAGCAGCTGCTGATGGGGTTCACACTGGGCCCTTGTCTCTCGTGTCTGTTTGTGTAGCCAAAGCACAGTTCCCCCTCACTCTTCCTGGTGGCGAGCAGCTGCCTACCTGCCTACCTGATTGATTGGTAATCAGAGTCACTGCTCTGAAGTCTACTCAGGACCCAGCAATTGTGATAAGGATAGACTTTTCAATAGGGAAGGGCACTGTTCAAAAGAGAAGGCCCTTTGCTGGGCAGTTCATCCCCTGAATCTCCAGTATTGCTGAAACGTTCAAATGAGTATAAAGTGCACAGGAGAATGCCGGGTATGGGTGAGCAATCAGACACTACTGTGCCTCTTGTTATAGAGGAGGCAGGTGTTAGAAAGAGCAGCCAGCTTTTGTGGATGGAGCCATATTCATTCTTTCTGAAAGGCTGTAATCCTTTCACTTACTTACTGAGGCACTGAATTATGCAAAAATGACTTTTGAGTTTAAATATACCAGATACTAACTTTACCCAGTTGAAACAGTTGTGGAAAATTTGCTTTATTTTCTGAGATTTTAGTTTTCTTTTGAGGCATGTCATTCATTCAAGAAATAATTACGGAGAATTAACGGTGGTATTGCCTGTTTTCATATGTGGATCTAGGCAAGGGGAGGTACTCTTGATGGAGTAATGCACAGGTTTTTCTGCTTTATCTTGACAAACCACCTGTTTATTAGCTACTCTGTTTCTTCTCATTCCTTGCTTGATTCTTCTTTGTAGTGCATTTCACCATCAGACGTATTTTATATTTCATTTAATTTTTTATTGTCTTCTTCCCTGCACTAGAGTAGGAGCCCCACAAGGGAAGTGTTTTTGTCCATTTTGCTCTGTGCTGTACTCCCAGCTCTGAACAGTCACTGGCACAGGACGATAACTATTTATTGAATGAATCTACCCTATTCTTGAAGGCTCCATCTCATACCTCGATTTTGCCATCCTTACCTTTGACTCTTGCCTAGGGCTAGAGCTGTTTGGTAGAATATCTGGATATTTTGGTTTATGTTGCCTTGTTCCATGGTTCTTTGCAAATAACACTCTTTGGAAAGAAGGCAAAGTAACATCTGGCCAGTAACTCACTAACCATTTTGAAGACTTTATTCAGGTGAGGGCTGTTTGGTTTATTTCAGAATCCAACAGGAATGATTCTTATCTGGAAATAATAGCTTTTTAACACATGCTCACTTTGTACTATATCAAATGACTTACCTACATTTTATCACTTAATTCTTACAACAATCTATAAGGAAAGTTTTAGTATCTACATCTTATAGGTGGGAAAATGGAGGCACAGGTTAAGAAAATTGAAGGTCATAAGGCTAATTAGCGTCCATACTGCGACTTGAATCCTAGTCTTGCTGACTGCAAGGCTCATGAACCAACCACTAAGCTACCCCTATGGGCTGTCTGGGCTTGCTGTTAGGGGCTTCAGTTGTGTATTTGTACCAATTCTTTGGTCTTAGAGGAGGCAAACAGACTTGCTTTCATTGATTGATGAGAACAGCATCATTGCTTGCAGGCATTTTTTACCTTAGGGATAACAAGAGCATATTTTAAATAATAAAGGATAATATACAGGATTTTATGTTAAAGATCCCTGTAATAGCTTCCAACAATTTAAATGGTCAGATGACACACAATGCTTGGTAATGCAATTAATGTTTATTTCAAAATGATGTAGAACAGTAGCTCTCAAACTTCAGTCTATAGAAAGAAGAGCTAATAAAAAAAATTTTGAGCCTTACTCCCAGAGATTCTGACTTGGCTGATGTGGCAAATATGAATTTTTAACAAGTCAGGTGATTTTGATATCAATGGTCCCTGACCACAATTTAAGAAACTAACATGGAAACATCAGGAAAAATGCAGAATTGAGTAAATCTGCATGCAGCTTCTGAAAGGGGCTAATCTATAACATCAACCTCGAGTCTTAGCATGTCCCAAACAGTTTCCAGAGCTCTCTTTGCATTGTGAACTAGATAGGTGCCCTGAGAATATCATAAAGAGAATTTGGAATTGTTGACTGGTACTCAAGAAGACCAAAATTCTAGTAAGTTTGTTCGAGACTGTGTGTGTGTGCATGTGTACACTTATGAAAGTGTGGTGATGTTGGGGGGCATACAGAAATCCTAATGATACTGATGTGCAGCGAGAAATCAAGATACATAGAACAAACTGGTGGTTACCATGGGGGGTGGTGGGTGAGTGAGGAAATGGGTGAAGGGAATTAAGAGGTCCAAACTTCTAATAACAAAACAAAGTCACAGAGATGAAGAGTAGAGCATAGTGAATAAGAGTCAATAATATTGTTACCTTTTTATGGTGGCAGATGGTAACTAATGGTGAGAATTTCACAATGTATATAATTGCTGAATCACTATATTGTACACTTGAAACCAATATAATATTGTATATCAACCATGCTTCTATTTTAAAAAAAGATGCCTTAATTCCTTTCCTGAAACAGTAATTTATAATCAGTGGGAGAGGACTTTTGAGCAGCCTATTTGTGCTGCCACTCAACCGTTTTCTGATTACCACAGGGTAGTTTTTGTCAAGTTATTTGACTAAATTTATGGGAAATTTACTAAAAAATGATGAGGGCAAGGCCACACTTAGCAACAGTGGTGGAAAAAGAATCCTCTCTTCTATTTGTGAGAGCAACAGAGTCCCCCAGGACAATGGAGGGCAACACCGAGAGGCTGGAGAGGGCAGTGGGGAACAAAGAGTTTTTTTGTTTTGTTTTGTTTTTTACTGAAAGCAAAGGTTCATGTTACTGTGGTGGCATCACTGGCAAGAAGGCAGCAGCATTGTGGGCGGTGAACAGTGTGGGGAATGACTCAGCCACTTCAGCTGGAGGAAGGCTGGATCTTGAATCCCTATTTATTCCTCTTGGTGGTGGCTTAGATCCATGTTAAAGCCAGGGTTGTAATAATAATAACTAATACTTATAGCACCTACCGTGTGCTAAGTCCTTATCTAAATCCTTTGTATTTATTACTCTGAGGTTAAATTGTTTGTCCTCACTGACCTCAAAACTGGCGGGTGTGGGAACTGGCAAACTTCAGAGCCAGTGTGAATAACTGCTGAGCTGTATGGCTTCCCCCACATGCTTGATCCCCATTAGCTTTCCCTGATGCAGAGTCTGGCTGGCCTCTTCTCAAGCACATGACATTATGAACTGGTAGGGTAAGCAGAAGAGAGAACTATGGATTTCTACTAGGAAAATCACTCTAAGAGAATACCCTTGCTCATGCTAGACTCATAGAAGTTATTTAAGACATGTTTCTTTGAATAAGAATGAAAGAATGTTGCTCATGATAGTTTGAGGACCTCATCTTTGAGTACTGTTGCTTGAATGGCAAAAGCCAGAGACCATTAGTGATCATAAGGTGAGCTGCTTAACCCAGACGGATAAAATAAGGTGTTCCGTATCATAGCCAGGAAAATGATATCTCTTTGAAAAACAAAACAATGTTTTGTTGAAAAGCCAAAAAAGTCCAGACCCCACTTATCTTCCTCCTCCTCAACAGAGCCAGGGTCCGATTTGGAAAGAAGCCCAAACACTCCTTTGGCTTAGTTTAGTAAATTAATGGTTCATAACGAACCATCCAAGAGCCTCTGCTTCTGCCCTCAAAAGCAGAAGGATATGTTCCATTGAGGATAAAAAACGAAAACTCACTTACCATGATTCTCAGCATTTTAACACTGATTCTTTTCCTTTTTGCTAAAGGAAACAAGATGCAGAAATAGGAGCTGGTCCACATGGCTTGGGAAAGTGGGGAGCTTTTTGAAAGTTGAGCCAGCAGCTAAGAGCCACCTCTCGGAAGATAAAAGAAAATGCAGCTGCCTGAATGCTGGTTGGAGCAGTGCAGACACACAAGGCCTTCGTGGCCACTCTCCTGCTTTCGGTGAGTTCTCTTACCCACACGGAGGCAACTTCCACCCGGCGGCCCTCTTTGGGCCACAACTCCCCCTTTTGCACTGGGCTCCACAAGGAAGACAGCTGGAGTGTGTCTAACTGAAAGACTAGAAAACAGCACAGTTTCATAAAAGACTTAGAATGCATGCATCAGAATAATGGTTTGGGTAGTTTGTGCAGTTCTTAGTATAGAAAACAGATATGGGTACAAATAGGATTAAAGAAAGTGTTTTTTGCCATCAAAACTGGTTTTTAAAAATGTCAGAAAAAAAATTTGTAGCAAGGTAGATAATTATGTGCTGGATTTATCAACAGAGTGAGTTGTTAAATCCACACAATTATTTACTGCTGCAGAGGCTCAGGGGGTTTCCAAGTGGTTTCTTGCCACGCTGGCCTTCAGTTGGCCTTGCTCTTTTCCACGAGGAGCGCCTGACTGTCTCCACCACAGCCCTGAGTCTAAGCAAAAGCCCGTGGATGACAGGCTGAAGCTCCTGCTTTCTTGGGAGCAGATACACTGCTGGGCCGCACTTCAGTTTTTATAGGAACTTCAACCTCTAAGCATGAAAAGAGGATTGCTTTAGGACAGGTCCGCATGATGGCGTGTGTTAGTGTGTGTGTGTGCGTGTGGGGATCATATGCACACACACATGGTGGTGTTGCTCTGTATCATTTTTCACCCTTCCGTCAGAAAACAGAAAATGATCAGGATTTGTTGACGCCTGTTGCTGATGATACGCGGAAATGCCTCAGGGAGGGGAGAGCTTCTCAGTGCGTGGTAGCTCAGCCTCGTTCTTTTTCAGACCTTCTTTCCCTCCACCTTGGCTTTGAAAAGCCTGACAAGGAGTTTGTTGAGAGACAAATCTTAAAGGCTCTCCTTGTGCTCAGGGATACCATATTGTAAGTAATCACCTTTTTCGTGCCAAGCTTCTGATGAGGCTCTGGAAAAAGAACTAAATCCCAGTCCAGGGAGGCCTTGTTGCATAGTGTATCCAAACAATGGCTGCTCTTTTTATTTCAGGGAATTTCACATAACAACAGTAAGGAAAACAGAGTTTCATATTGAAGAGAAAACAAGAAATACAGCCAGAGCTATTTTCTGTCCACCTGGTAAAAGGAAATATCAGGCAGCCACTCTGGCCCTGCCCAAAGGTGGGGCAGCTGACCTGGTGGGGTGCATGCTGGTGAGACAGGGTGCTATGTGAATGGAGGAAGGAACCCGAATCTGTTCCTGCAGAAAGAGAAGCCTACACAGAGCAATTAGTCTGCCACTCATTGTCTGCCCTGGGGTTCAGGAGGCTGACTTCCTCAAGCGCCTCCCCCAGGCTTCCGTGCTGCCTGGCTTTTCGCCGGGTTTGGCGCCGGAACCCCAGGCTCTCAGAGGGTGACAGCAGAGGGGGATGCAATACCCAGTACTTATCCCTCTCTTCTGGTAGGTGTCTGACCGTGACTGGCAGTGGCTAACTCCTATCGCTCTACCTAGGCCGCGGCTCATATCAAGCCATTCGTCTTTCACAGGGTTGTGGTAACTCCACTTGTTCTCACTGGCCTCTCTGGAACCACAGTGGGGAATGGCTGCCTGCCATTTCTAGGCCCTGCAGGCCTCCCCTTCCCATGATGGATACCTTACCTTGTCCACTCCTCTAAAATAGTGTCTTTATTGAATGCTTTTCCTTGCTCTTTTGGGTGTGCCCTCTTTCTGGCTGCAGTCCTAGCTCTGTCCTGATCTCTCTTGCTCAGGCAAACAGAGGCACTGCTATTCCCCAGACATACAACTTCTCCTTCTCTTTGCCTCTGTGACTACTGGTTTTCTCCATCTAGCCTCAAGGGTTAGTGGGTCTTATTTAGTGACTAGGTAGTTCAGTATTGGATGCTCAGTCCTCTCTGTATATGTCTGTGAAACAATCTGCTAGTCTTTGTTTAAATATTTCTGGTGGCAGGAATTCACTGCCTCTTAAGGCATCAGTATCCATTCATTCAGTGAACATTTTTGCTGTTTACCATTTGCCAAGTGCTGTGTATGGTCTCACTTCTCAACAGGCTCAAAACAATGAGGAGATGAATGTGTGAATAAGCAATTTTGGTATGTGATATGTTTTACTTTAGTAACATTGTTGCATGTTACTTTGGTACATGATATGTTTTACTATTCACAATGTTATGAGAGTATAGCCAAGATCACCCAACTCAGTCTTGTGTAGACAGGAATATCTTTCCCAGTGAGCAATGCATGACTGGAGAGCTGGAGGATACAGGAACTCTAGGCAGGCAAGGGTGTGCAGGACGTAGTAGAGGAGAGGAATGGATGGACAAATGCACAGGCATTTAAGAGAATTTGCTGTGTTTGGGCAATGACAATTTGGTATGACTGAATCTGAGAGAGTGGCAGGAGATGCATTGCATTCAAAGTCTATCCACACCATACCTGCACTGATAATGTGTCTTCTACCTGAAGATATTTGTGTTGTCCCTCTGTTTACTAAAAGAAGCTCCCCTTTAATGTCTTCTTAGCTGTGTAGCATTACTGCCCCTATTTCAGAGATAAGGAGACCCAGGCTTACAGAAGGTAAATGACTGAGGGCACACAGCAAATGGTAGAGTCAGGATTGCAGCCCAGGCCATCTGTTTCCAGAGCCTGGGGGTGAGACCCCTGTGACATTCTGCTGCTCCTTCACATACATTCAGGCCCCTGTGCCATTGTCCTGGTGACTTCAGATTACTCTCTCACTTCCACAGTGTACATTTTGTTGAAGAATGTCCAGAATTAATAATGACAGCATCAAGGGGGTTTGGCCAGTGCAGTTTAGAAGACTAGTGTCTGCATTCTTTCAGAGGCCATTCTCACAAGGATGGGGACAGAGCCGCATGGCCTTTATGTAGTCATATTTCACCGGTTAGTAATGATCAGCTCACAATCAACCAATGCCACTCACTCAACTAGTATCCCTAGGCTTATATTCTTTCAGGTCTCAGTTTAAATATCACTTTTTGGCTCCCTAAGCCCCCGTTTAGACCCCTCTGCTGTATGCTTTCAGAGCACCTTCTACTTTCCCAAGTGTGATGCTTATCACAGTTTAGGGTAGATGTTTATTTAATAGTCTGTCTTCCCTGATAGACTTTTGAGCTCCATGAGGATGCAGGCCTCATCTCCACTGCTATGGGATCACCTTTATTTAGCATCTGTAGGAATTCAGTGTGTACGTGTTGAATGAATAAATCCTTTCCTTTGTGTGCTGTTGTTGCTCTCTCTCCTTGACCCTAAGGGGAGTCTTGACTTCTGTCAACACTGATTAGTTTTGTCTATTTTGAGCTTCATATAAATGGAATCAAACAGTAAGTATTCTTCTGTGTTTTGGCTTTTGTTTAACATATCATGTATACTATTTTCCATCTGTTATTTCCTACCAGAATTCTAGAACAACTCCCAGGATTTCTCAACCCCTCCTCTGCTGCACATGTTCTGCCTGATTCCCCAGACTGGGAGTTTGATGGGTTTTACTCCTGTGATTAGGTTACGTTATATGGCACAGAAGACTTTGAGAGGGAGTATCCAGGTGGCCTGACCTAATCACACAACACCGTTAAATGGAGAGTCTTCCTTGTGTGGCACCAGCTATCTAAAAATGGGAAACTCAGTCCTGCAACTGTAAGGAACTGAATTCTGCCAACAGTAAAAATGAACTTGGAGGTGGATTTTCCCCCTAAGCCCCAGACAAGGTGACTGACACCTTGATTTCAGCCTTAAGTCAGGGACAGAGAACCCAGGCATGCCATGCTGGACTTTTGATCCACAAAACTGTGCATTTAGTAGTGATGGTTTTTTAAGCTGCTAAGTTTGTGGTAATTTGTTATTTAGCCACAGAAGAGTAATACAGTCCCCCAACTCTTTGCTAGTTTGTAGACAGTAATCCCATAAAACAAGTTGCCTCATTATATAAACATTTTTTAGCTACTTTATTACAGAGGAATCATCAGAAAGTTATATTGCTTAAACTAGAAATTTTATGGATGTTTTTCTAAGATTGCTTCCTGGCCAAAAGGAGCTTTTGGCTACACCAGCTTAATTAGATTTCAAGATCATAGTAGTATGTTTTCTTTCATTCAGGCTTGTAGCTCAATTAATTCGTCAAAAGGCTTGCACTTACCTGGCAATACAGAAACACTGAATTCTAGGTACTCATCAATGAATTTATTAGTTGTGTGCCATAGACAACTTACCACCTTATGTACTTCAAGTTCTTCATTTTCAAAGGGGGCATAATGGTGCCTACCTTGCAGGCGGTCTTGGGGGCTTGGAGATGGGATATATATAGTGTTACTCTACTTCTTCATATTCTCTCCTTCATTTATCCTTGCTCCTTTCTTTTGTAAAATGTAGTTTTACGGAAAGACACTGAAAATAAACAAAGGAAACAGTGAGAAAAGCTTTTTGGATTTCATCATTAGTTTCTTTTATAAATTCATTTGTCTGTAGAGGACCCTTGGTACTCTAAGGAACACTAAAAATGTTTCCTGCCCTCAAGGGGTTGACATTCAAAAGGGGACAGGATGGGCTCACATACATCATTTTCTTATTTTTGTGTTTCCGTAGTATTTTTTTCCCGACGACAAGGGTGTGGTTCTTTTAGGAAGTGAGCTTGCTCTAGTGCCTTTTATAAGACTAATGAAGTAATCTTTCCATTGTGAGCTATCCTTGGAAGGGAGAATAGGAATGGGAGGGAGGAAAATGTATTTTTTCAAGGTACTGGCACATGACTGACAGCCCTGCTTCTCGTGGTGTACAGGAATGTTTCTGTAACAGGGCATATGAACACAACATTCCTGACTAAGTGTTTTGTAGAATGGAAAAATCAGCGACTAGGAAAGAAGTCTATTTGTCCTTCGTCGTGGACAGATACCACTGCTGGCATTGGCGGCACACAGGTTTGATGTAGGGACTGTTGAAGATGCTCAAACATCTCAAAGAAAACCTAAAAAAAGATGTTCTAATTTTCCAGTTTCCCAAAACATACAGAAGACATAGTCTGGAAAAGTTGAATTTGGCTGCTGTTACCCAATATTTTACAAAGTTTAAGAGATTTTTTTTCCCCATAAAAACCAATGGAATTCCAAGGCTTCACTTGGGAATTATGAAGCTTTTGAATACAGCTGTGTGTGTATGTCTTAACTTCCCATCAACACAGATGTTTACTTCAGAAAGACAATCACCATAGATGCTTCCTGGACTCTCATCCAGGCTTTTTCACAAGAATAATGTCCTGTGTTAAGAAACAGAGCAGCTACGGGTATCTTTTACAATGGAAAGTTCTTTAACTTTTTTTAATATGAGGGTTTCTACAGGGTGAGATCATTTTTTCTTAGTGTTAGAATCTCTTCTCTTTGAAGGGAACCTAGTAAACTTTTATGAGCTGAAGCATAGGAAAGAGAAAATGGAAGTGGAACTAGTATACATGATAGACTTGCTGTCCTGGTAAAATGAGGTATAGGTTGACGTCCTGGTAAAATGAGGATGAAAACCAAAATGATGAAATATGCATATTTTACAACAGAAGGTTAGCATCCTGATAATGGACTTGCTTCCAGTATCAGAAGACCACAAATTTTATGCCACATCTAATCCATATGAAATGAGACACATACTTTTACTTCGTGGAGTTTTCTAAGCTCTAAGTAAATCAAGTAGACTAAGCACTCTCTATAACCATTCTTAAAGGACTTGATTTAATATAATGCAGGATTACAGTGTAGCTTACAGATATTTTTATTTAATTCCTCTATTCTTTTCTCTACATCAAATTAGAAGGAGATAAAAGATCATCTCAAATTCAGAGTCTCTTGCAAGTGAGATTTGGTAGATGTTTTTGAGAAAGGTTTTTATACAGATTTGGAACAACTTAAATGATTTTTGGGAAATTCATCTGAGGATACTTGCTTTTGTGTTCCTCTTTCCCATTTACATATATTCTTGTAACATTTTTTAGGCTTCTGATATCAAGTTGACTAGATGATGTATCCGTATGCCATTTGCTGAAAGCAGTTTACGAAGCAACATAGATATGCCTGACAGGGTGTATTGTAATGAGAATTTCTTTTGGTTGAGGAATCCAGAAAGAATAAAGCTAAGGTTGAAGTTTGAAGTAATGGATAACACAAAATAAAGATTTTTCCTCCAATGCTCTCTACACTGGAATAAAAGGAAACCTTTTATTATAGCTTGAAAAAAATTATTTCAGAGTAATGCTGCCTTCTCAGCAGGTGATAACTTGTGGAACTCATTACTTTAAAGTTGAATATATGAATACAGTTAAGAAGCCCTAATGAAATTATTGAGGAAAGCTGACGATTTGGGCTGAGTCCCAAAGCTTCCAAAGGTGGTAATGTGAAGGATGACCTACAGAGGAGGATAGGTTTCACTGTCAGCAGACTTCCAGGGCAGACCACTGGTCTTACACATCAGGGAATTTTCCAAAATTGCAACTTTATGACTTTGATGCCTCCAGGCTTCCAAGTGTAGGTAGGAAATGAAACTGAAGTAGTAGGTAAAATGCTTGTAATTATATCAGCCTTTCCGAAGAAGTGAAGCATGTGGTTTGGTTCTCCATTCAAGTGTGTCAAACTTACTAACATCTTAGGATTTTGATGGATTTTCTCTACCTCTTAGTGCTTGTGTTAATGAAGTCTTCAGAGGAAGTAATTCCATCTGATTCTTGGTTCTGTGCAGCCTATAGTGACTGCATATAGATCTATTGATAGAAGCCTATTTTTATATGAATATTTCTAAAAAATTAATGGATTTTTGCTTGTTTCAGCAACTTTTAGACTTTGGGCACCAGTGATTGTTAGAAGCTAGTGCTCTCACTGCTATAGACAAATTTTAACAGTTGGTCAGGGATGCAGTAGTCTTAGAGGCAGCTGGACATAGTGAAAAGAGTAATGATTGATGGCAACCAGTTCTGTGCTGAAAATTGATCTTATTCCTTAGTAACTGTATTAATCAGGGTTCTCCAGAGAAACAGAACCAATAGGATTTATCTCTATCTAATCTATCTATCTATCTATCTATCAATCTATCTATCTAATATATCTACGATCTAAATTTATAATGAGAAATCAGCTCATGATCTGCCATCTGCAAGCTGGAGACCCAGGAAAGCTGGTGGTATAATTTCAGTGTAGATCTGAAGGTCTGAGAACCAAGGGAGCCAGTGGTGTCCCTCCCAGTCCAAGGGCCGAAGAAGTTAGATGTCTCAGCTCAAGTAAGCAGGCAGGAAGGGGGAAAATCTTTCCTTTCTTGGCATTTTTGTTCTATTCAGACTTTCAGTGGGTTGGATGATGCCCATCACATTGAGGGTGGAATTTACTGAGTCCACCATCCATTCAAATGCTAATCTTACTGGGAAATGTCCTCACAGACACCAAGAAGTAGTGGACATCCAGTGGACCAGTCAAACAGGCACCAAAATGTAACCACTGCAGCGTCTGACTGACTTAGGGAAAGTTACAACTGTTTCGTATCTCATTCCCTCACTGAAAATGCAGAGATAATAGCTACTTTAATATGTTTTAGCAAGATTCAGAGATAGTCTATTCAAAGTGCTTAGCAAAGGGTAGGAAATTTATTTTCAATAGGCTTTTATGAGAGGGGGTAAACAATGAGAACTTTTTCATTCAAAAGCAGCACATGTTTATAAAAAATTTAGGGCACACTGACAAATGCAAAGCAGAAAAAAGAAATCCCCATTCCAGAGGTCAGGGGAAAAAAAGATGGTAGAGTGGGAAGGCAAGGCAGAAACCTTCCACAAACACACCAAGGAAACAACTGCAGCAAATATGACTAAACCTGAAAACAACCTTAAGACAGCAGAACAGACTTACACCTGGGGAAGAAGAGAAGACCACATGGAGAAGGGTAAAGTGGCAGAGCTATGATCCAGCAGGACCCTAGCCCTTTCCCCATCTCAGCCCACAGGCAGGAGGAAGAGGAAGGGGTTAGGGAGAGGATAGGTGCCCAGGAACTCTGTACAACCTGGTCCTGGAGGCATGCTCTGGAAACGTGAATCCCCATTGTATTGGGTTTTGGTGATTAGCAGGGCTGGACACGAGACACTCTGGAAGGCTGTGACTCTTGCCCCTTGTGGAGGTCAGGCATACTCTTCTGGTCCCACTGAGACCCAAAGCAGAGGTGGCAGTTTGAAAGACTTGCCAACAATGAGAGAGGTGCCAGAGGGGCGAGGGCTTGATGGAGCTCTCTCTGCAGGAGAAAGTGCATGTGGACAGACCTTCCCAGCCCTCCCCAGATGTTTCATCCCCCTCACTGGTGGCTCAGCCCTGAGGCTCTTCCCTGTGTGCTGTGGGTGCACCAGCCCAATTCTCCCACCAGTGTCAGGCTTTGCTGCCTGGCAGGCAGAGGGAGGGTCTGTCAGCTTTCTTGGCTCTGTCTCAGCCCAACTGGGGATGTGCCTTCAGGAGCCAACTATCAGAGCTCCTTCCTTACTTGGGTGGTCAAGCCTAGTGCTGCAGTTTCTCACTCTGCCAGGGGGCACCCATGTGACTGGCTGCCCCAGTGACCCTGCCACCTGGTGACTTGCCATGATGTGCCCTGCCTCAGAGCTATGTAACCACCTCAACCTTTCCACAGCGCATCCCACCATTGCATCAGGGCAGGCAGAGGGTGGGTGGTCTTTTCCACAATGATCCCAGCAGAAGCCACTGCTCTGCTTACAGAGGGCCAGCTCAGGCAAACTGCCAGCTGCAGTGGACTGAGACCACTGCTGGAAGACAGAAAGGCAGAAGACTCGCCCATTGGCCACCAACAACACCTGGGGCCCCACTTCAAAGGAGAACCAGTAAAGAGTCTTGAGCTTCTGGGGCACCACAGGATGCCCTCTTCATAAAGTCATTACTCTCTAGACCAGGGAGCATAGCAGATCCATCTCATACAAAGGAAGAAACACAGAAATCTGGACAAAATGAAGAGGCAGAGAAATTTGTTCTAAACTGTAGCTCAGGGCCAGAGGGAGTTCCTAGCTCTGGGAAAGTCCACCCTGGATTTGGGGAGAGTGAATAAAGACAATGCAACATTGTGGTGTGGGAAAAAGGTCTTATATCAAGCTTTATTCTCATGATGGCAGGTTGAACGCTAGAATCACGTCTGCCTCTGGCAAGTCTGCATGCAGAAAGTCCATCTCTGTCTCTGCCTCTGCTCCAGGCTCTGCCTCTGCTCCAGGTTCTGTGCCTGGCACTAGGTGGAGCTATTTATGTAGCAACACAGGTAATAATGGCTTATTGCCCGTGGGTGTGTAAGTATGAACCTACATATCATCAAGTAGATTAGGGTCATGTGAATATCCTGGTCATAGGGACTTCCAGTTTCCATGTGCATAATAAAACTATAGGATAAGACACCAGAAAAAGGGCTAAATGAAATGGAAATTACCAATCTTATAGATACAAATTTCTAAGTAAAAGTTATATATATGCTCATTGATCTTCAGAAAGGTATTGAAGATCTCAGGGAGGACTTCAGCAAAGAGGTACAAGAGCTGAAATAGAGCCACTCAAAGCTGAAGAACACAGTAACTGAAATGAAATATACAATGGAGGGAATGAATAATAGATTGTTGCAAGTAGAGGAGACAATGAGATTGAAATTAGAGAACAGGAACACAACAAAGCTGAAGAACAGAAAGAAAAAGGAATTTATAGGAATGAAAGAATGATAAGAGAGCTGTGTTACCAGTCAAATGGAACAATATTCACATAATGGGGTACTGGAAGGAGATGAGAGAGATAGAGGGATAGAAAGTCTCTTTGAGGAAATAATTGTTGAAAACTTCTCCAATTTGGGGAAGGAAATAGACACTCGGGTCATAGAAGCACAGAGAGCCCCTAACAAAAGGAACCGCAGAAAGACAACACCAAGACATATAATAATTAAAATGACAAAGATTAAGGATCAGGATAGAATATTGAAAGCAGCCAGAGAGAGACAAAATATTACTTATAAGGGAAACACCATCAGGCTATCAGCAAATTTCTGAGTAGAAACTTTACAGGCCAGAAGGGAGTGCCATGAAATATTTAATATATTGAAACAGAAGGACCTTCAACCAAGAATCCTCTACTCAGCAAGATTATCATTCAAATTTGAAGCAGAGATGAAATAATTCCCAGATAAATGAAAGCTTGTGGAACTTATAACCACTAAACCAGCATTATAGGATTTGTTAAAGACACTGCTGTAGATGGAATTATTCCTAAGGCTAAAGACTTTTCACCAGTGGAAATAAACTCACAGTAAATGTAGTAGACCAATTAATTACCAAGTACAAAATTAAAACAAAACAAAAATAGTAAAACCAACAATATACAAAATCAGTCAAGGGATACACAAAAAGTGCAGATTATGATGTCTCATACATAAAGTGTGGAGGAGGAAGAATAAAAAAGAAGTACTTTTAGATTGTGTTTGAAATAGAGCAATAAGCAACTTAATATAGACTGTTATATAGTCAGGAAGCTATCCTTGAACCTTAAGTTAACCACAAACCTAAAGCCTACATTAGATACAAAAAAAATTAAAAAGAGGAATCCAATCATAACACTAAAGAAAACTATCAAATAACAAGAGTAGAGTATAAGGGAGGAAGAAAGCAACAGAGAGTAACTATAAAAACAACCAGAAAACAATTAAATGGCAATAAGTACATACCTATCAATAATTATATTAAATGTAAATGGACTGAATGAACCAATCAAAAATCACAGAGTGGCAGAATGGATAAAGAAACAAGGCCCATCTATATGCTGCTTACAAGAGACTCATTTCAGACCCAAAGACATATACAGACTAAAAGTGAAGGGATGGAAAATATTTCATGCAAAAAATAGGGAGATAAAAGCAGGAGTAGCAATACTTACATCAGACAAAATAGATTTCAAGACAAAAAAGTATCAAGTGACAAAGAAGGACATTACATAATGATAAAGGGGTCTGTCCAACAAGAGGATATAACCATTATAAATATCTATGCATCCAACAAAGGAGCACCTAAATATGTAAAACAAATACTAACAGAATTAAAGGGGGAAATAGATTATAACACCTTAATTTTAGGAGACTTTAACACATGATTCATATCAATAAACAGATCAACTAGACAGAAAATAAATAGGGAAACAGATGTACTACTGAATAATACATTAGATCAGATGGACTTAACAGATATTTACAGAACATTCCACCAAAAGCAGCAGGATACACATTTTTCTCAAGTGCACATGGAATGTTCTCTATAATACATCACATACTAGGCTACAAAAAAGAGCCTCAATAAATTAAAAAAGATTGAAATTGTATCAAGCAGCTTCTCAGATGACAATGGTATGATACTAGAAATAAATTACACAGGGAAAACAAAAATCCTATAAACACATGGAGGCTAAACAGCATGCTTCTAAATAATCAATGGATCAATGACCAAATTAAAATAGAAATCATGCAAAACATGGAGGCAAATGAAAACTGAAAACAAAAATTCAACAATCCAAAATTTTTGGGACACTACAAAAATGCTACTAAAAGGGAAGTACATAGCAATACAGGCCTACCTCATAAAACAAGAACAATCCCCCCAAAACAGTCTAAACTCACAATGAAAGAAACTGTAGAAAGAATAAATGAAACCCAAAGTTAGTAGAAGGAGGGACATAATAAAGATAAGAGCAGAAATAAATAAGATAGAGAAGAATAAAACAATTAAAAATCAATGAAACCAAGAGCTGGTTCTTTGAGAATATACACAATATGGATAAACCCCTAGCCAGACTTTTCAAGAAAAAAAGAGAGAATACACAAATAAACAAAATCAGAAACAAAGAAGCATTAGTCACAACAGATACCACAGAAATACAAAGAATCATTAGAGAATACTATGAGAAATTATATGCCAATAAATTGGAGAACCTAGAAGAAAAGGACAAATTCCTAGAAAAATACCGCCTTTCAAGACTGACTCAGGAAGAAAGAGAAAATCTTAACAGACCAATTACCAGCAAAGAAACTGAACTGGTAATCAGAAACCTCCCAACAACAAAATTCCATAGCCAGATGGCTTCACAACTGAATTCTAACAAACATTTAAAGAAGCACTAATACACATCCTTCTTAAAGTATTACAAAAAGTAGAAGAGGAGGTAATACTTCCAAACTCATTCCATGAGGCCAGCCAGCATCACTGTAATACCAAAACCAGGCAAAGACACTACAAAAAAATTTATAGACCAATATCCCTGATGAACATAGATGCAGAAATCCTCAGCAAAATCTTAGCAAACAGAATTAAAAAATACATCAAAAGGATCACCCATAATGACCAAGTAGTATTCCAGGGATGCAAGGATGGTATAATATTCATCAATCAATCAGTATCATATACCATATTAACCCTTGTGCACTGTTGGTGGGAATGTCAACTGGTGCAGCTACTGTGGAAAGCAGTACGGAGGTTCCTCAAAAAACTAAAAATAGAAATACATTCAACCCAGTAATTCCATTGCTAGGAATTTACCCAAAGAAAACAAAATGTCTGATTCAAAAATATATATGCACCCTTATGTTTATCACCACATTATTTACAATAGCCAAGATATGGAAGCAACCAAAGTGTCCATCAGTAGATGAATGGATAAAGAAGAGGTGGCACACATACAAACAGACTACTGTTCAGCCATAAAAAAAGAAATACTGCCATTTGCAACAACATGGATTATCTCAGTGAAATAAGCCAGGTGGAGAAAGAAAAATACCATATTATTTCATTTATTTGTGGAATATGAAAACAAAGCAAAACAGAATGAACAAAATAGCAGTAGATTCAGAGACACTGAGAGAAGGAGCTAGTGGTTACCATGGGGGAGGGGTTGAGGTGGATATGTGAGGAGGGCAAGGGGGATAAAGACGCACAAAAATTCTCACTCAATATATGTTGGCCACAGGGATAGTGTACAGCATGGAGAATATAGTCAGTGATTCTGTAACATCTTTCTATGTTGACAGATAGTAACTGCACTCAGAGGGGTGAGGATTTAATAATATGGGTAACTGTTGACCTCTGTTTTGTATATTTAAAACCAATGTAAGATTGTATACCAATTATACTTCAGTAAAAAAAATCTCCATAATCCCAACATTGTTAATCTTTTAGTAGATAATATTTTTCTCATTTATATATTCAGTACACATCAGTATAAATCTTTCAATAATTGTTTTCTTCTAGTGCATCAATTTTAAGGATTGCATAGTATTGTATGGGTACAGTATAATTTATTTAATTCATTTATTTCATTTTTTGTGTATGCTGTGTATGGTTATTACAAACATCCTTGAATATGCATTTTTGTGCATATGTACAGTTATTTACTTAGGATAAATTCCTAGAAATAGAATCACTGGGTCAAAAATTGTGTAACTTTTTCAGGTTTTTTTATAGAACTTGCTTAATGTCTTGTCAAATATTACATCAATACACTCACCAAGAATATTGCATCAGTACACTTCCCTTACCTTTTCAACCTCTTGGAGGCAAAAGTGGCATGTTATTTGACTTTGTATTTAAAGTCATTAGATTAAAATTTGTCTTATTGATCTTTTGTACTGCATTTTTTCATTTTTGGAATTGTTTAAAAAATTTTTTTAAAGACTTAATTTTTTAGTCATTTTAGGTTCACAACAAAATTAAGTTTTTTTGTGTAGAGATTTTTCAAATCCCATGCCCTCACACATGCATAGCCTCCTCTGCTATCAATATCAACCATCAGATTAGAACATTTGTTATAACTGATGAACCTGCATGGGCACATCAAGTTCACCCAAAGTCCATAGTTTAACTTACGGTTCACGCTTGGTGTTGTACATCTGTATATTGGGCAAATTTCTAATGACATATACCATCATTATAATATTGTATAGAGTATTTTTACTACCCTAAAATCCTCTGTACTCCGTCTACTCATCCATTCCTTCCCTCTGACTGCTGGCAGCCACTGATTATTTTTTTACCGTCTCCATAGATTCACCATTTCAGGATGTTATGTAAGTGTAATCATATAGTACCTAGCCTTTCCAGATTGGCTTCTTTCACTTGCTAACATGTTTAAAGTTCCTCCATGTCTTTTTATGGCTTCATAGATTATTTGTTTTTGGCACTGAATAATATTCCATTTTTTAGATATACCACAGTTTATTCATTCACCTACTGAAGGACATATTGGTTGCTTCCAAGTTTTGGCAGTTATGAATAGAGTTGCTATAAACATCTGTGTTCAGGTTTTTGTGTAAATATGTTTTCAGTTCCTGTGGGTAAATTCCACGGAGCATACTTGCTGGATTGTATGGTTAAGAGTGTATTTATTTTTGTAAGAAACCGCCAAACTGTCTTCCAAAGTAGCTGTCCCATTTTGCATTCCCACAAACAATGCATGGCAGTTCCTGTTGCTCCACATCCTCACCAGAATTTGGTGTTGTCAGTAGTCTACATTTTGGCTATTCTAATAGGTATGTAGTTAAATCTCACTGTGGTTTGACTTTGTATTTTCCTGAAGATATGTGATGGGTAACATCTTTACATGCTTATTTGCCATCTGTACATCTTCTTTGATGAGGTATCTGTTAAGGTTTTTGACTCTTTTTTAATTGGGTTATTTTCTTATTGTTGAGTTTTAAGAGATCTTTATATATTTTGGATAACAGACCATTATCAAATGTGTCTTTTGTGAATATTTTCTTCCAGTCTGTGGCTTGTATCTCTACTTCTAATGACTTGTCTTTTGTCGAGCAGAAGTTTTAATTTTAATGAGTTCAGCTTTCTAATAATAAAAAAAAACCCTTCTTTCATAGGTCATGTTTTTGGTATTATATCTAAAAAGTCATCACCATATCCAGGGTCATCTAGGTATTTTTCTATGTTATCTTCTAGGAATTTTATAGTTTTTCATTTTACATTTAGGTCTGTGATCCATTTTGAGTTAATTTTTGTGAAGGATATAAGGTCTGTGGCTAGATTCATTTTTTTTCTTTGCGCGTGGATGTTCAGTTATTCCAGCGCCATTTGTTGAAGAGACTATCTTTGCTTCATTGTATTGTCTTTGTTCCTTGATCAAATATCACTTAGCTGTATTTACAGGGGTCTATCTCTGGGCTGTCTATTCTGTTTTATTGTTCTATATGTTTATTCTTTCACCAATACCACACTGTCTTAATTACTGTGGCTTTATAGTAAATCTTGAAGTTGGATAACATCAGTCTTAGTTCTTCTCCTTCAACATTGTTTGGCTACTATGCATCTTTTCCTTTTCCGTATAAACTCTAGCATTAGTTTGTCAATAGCCACAAAACAACTTGCTACAGTTTTAATTGGGATTGCATTGAATCTATGGATTAAATTGGGAAGAACTGACATCTTGACAAAAGGCTTCCTATCTATAAGCATCCTTAATTTTTCTGATGGCTTGTTTATATATATATATATATTTGTTCTGCTTTGTTTAAATTTTAAAAGAATTTCTGGGTGGTATTTTTTTT